>JACCPG010001831.1:0-17979 GCA_016069955.1 Drepana arcuata | reverse complement strand
CATCTAAAATATATCTCTCACCTCTGCCTACCTCTTAGCTAACCTACCCTTATGGGAACGCGTGAGGATATAATTAATACATAGTAAAAACTGCAAATTTCTTTCTGTATGTGAAATAAATTTATGCTTTTTTGAAGCTCGCGTGGTTACGTGATACATGGTAGGTGCTTATGTAATTCACATCAGTAATTCTTATCTCCAACTTAACCTATTTTGACGGGAGATTCTGTTACGAAAGGAGCCCTTACATAGAAGGTGCCACCACGAAGACGTGCCCCAATATTCTTCCGCATGGTTTAAAGTTTTACTGATTGCCTATGAGTGCACACGCATACTACAATTAATAGAGTCGGGTCAAAACCCCCCCTGCATCCCGCGACCCTAGACTAGTAATTGTTGGGGAGCGTCTTCGTGGATGGAAGTATCTATACCCGTTCTAATCTCGCTTTAAAACAATAAAAACACACACTTTTCTACCACTGTTCATAAATTAACACAATAACATCAAATTTATTTTGTTATACCGACATACTTATCATTTCAAGAATGCTCGGGAACAGTGTTGATATTGTCTAGTAAATTAATAGGAAAACAAGCGGTTTAACGAAGAGACGTGGTGATTCACTGCCGAAGATAAAAGGAGAGTTTGGAATAACGCTAGGGACAGGCGAGCGGACACCTGTTAAAATGCAACGTTCGATTTTTAAGATACTTCTTAACGAACCGTCAAAATATATTGACATTATATTGCGTCGCATTAACCCGTTTTGAAAACTCCCTTGTAATCTATAAAATACATGAGAGTTTAATACAAACGTATCATCACCGAGTCCCTAACGGGGTAGGCAGAGAGTAAAGAGCGCCAGTTCTCTCTAGACTTAGATACCTCTTTCGCTTCGTTCACATTCATCAGTCACTTCCTATGCTCGTCGGTTTCTAGTACGATTTGATCTAGGTAGTTGGAACGTGGTCTTCTCTGGTCTGGTGGTCTGGTGGTCTGGTGGTCTAGTGGTCTTGTGGTCTGGTGGTTAGAGAGTTTAACATGGTTGATTTTTCAAAATACTAACTACAAGAACTCATTAAGTATTGCTTAATTTTTATCAAGATACAAAATACTAAAATCCAATTTACAACAATTTTATAACATCGTAAACATCTTTTACTTAACTTTTAACAGACTCATTATATCGAATAAATATTATAAATTTAATCCATTCGTGTGTTTAACCCTTAGACATACACCATGTGAGAGGCTAAAATTGTGTTCACCATTAATACTCTTGACATTGGGATAATAGGGATTTTAGGCTAGATTGGGGGAAGGATAAATATATGAGGTTAGGTAGGCGGAAGGATATATGAGGTTAGGTAGGCGGAAGGATATATGAGGTTAGGTAGGCGGTAGGATGTATGAGGTTAGATAGGCGGAAGGATATATGAGGTTAGGTAGGCGGAAGGATATAAGTTAGGTTTTATTTCTTATAGTTTAGTCTTCGTTTTGATTACTAATGGGGAACTCATTATAGGGGACTTTGCTGCCAAAGAAACCCCTGGTGTTGCTAGCTCCGAATAGTTTACTGTCAAAAATGTTGAAATGGCTTCGGACTGTTTCAGAAATTAAGTATTCCTATTTATACAGGTTTAGGTGACAAATAAGCATAGGCAGCAAAAAATATAGGAATTGTTGTGTTCACACCGATATCATACATCATCATCCAATAATATACGCGACTGAAGTACTAACATCGTAATAAAATTAAAAAAACAACTTGTCAGAACATCAAGCGCGATATCCCCGTACTTAGGTGCAATATTAAAAACTCATTTGTATTCCGTGTTATAATATAGCCAGACACAAAAAGTGGATGAAAAAATTATGTTGTAAGACATACACTTTACCTGGAATCGCTTTTCCAAGGCTTATTAGGTTTTAGTCCAAGAGCTGATGAAGAGAAGATAACAACAAATATTCTGCCTTAATACAGCTATGCTTATATAACTACCAGTTTGGAAAAGAACCTCGTATTTTAAGAGTTATAAATTATGTTTAAATTAAAAAAAAATAATGTAAAGTTTTACGGTGAAGGAAAACATCGAGAGGAAACCTGCATACGTCTGAGAAGAAATTCAAAAGGCGTATGTATAGTCGTGCTTGAGTAACGGCGATGGACTCGCCATCTGTCACGTTGGCACCTAATATACCTCTGGCGGAAAGTGGGTGTGTGGGTATTACCTATACACCTCTGCCTACCCCTTCGGGGACCCTTGTAGGAAGGCGTGAGGATAAATTATGTAATTTTATTTTTAAATTATCCATATCTATTAAATACATTCAGGCAAAGATAATTATGTATTTTTACAGCTTAAATACATATGAGATAAATATAGAAGCGCGTATCCCGCGTCTGTACTACAAACTTAACAAACTTAAAACACAAACGAACACCGCCCCACATAGCAGTCTCTATTATCATCGCGTTTTACTGAATGTGCAATAAAATATTATAGGGTATGTCCATAGAGCTTTTTACATAATATTGAAGTGCAAAATCGAATTGTGTATTTCATACACAATCTACATACAGGCGCATTGAAAACCATATTTTTTTAAGTCTGATAATATATTACTTCTTATAGGGAACCTCGTTACCTCACCGTCACAGTCGTAAAGCCACCCGCGTCACGTGCCGAGTGAAAATTGCAGTGACAGGTGTATAAACTGAGCGCATGCGCTGTGCAGGTAATATCCACCAATATAATTTGAACCACCCCTATTAAATGAACCCACGATTTCTCAAGGCCTTTTCAATTTGGTTGACGAGACAGGTAGCCCAGGTGGGCTACGCATGCGCCAGGTAAGGACGATATTCACCTCCTCACAGCTTCTGGTAGCCTAGTACTTCGCTGGCATTTTGCCACAGGTATGCTCCCAAATTACAGGTGATAAAGATCCCAGGTGAGGGACAGGTAATATACATTAAGTTAGGTATACGTGTGCTGAAATTTACTTGAACGAACAATTTGAACTGTATGCTATTAGTAATACAGTTGAAAATAAGATGTGACGTGATTATTGCCTTCATTTTCATTAAATAGATGTTATGACTTAAAGATATATTACTAGGTACACTTGTTTATCGGTATTTTAAACCTTAATTAAAAGCTTAATTTACAATTACTTATTCCTCTAATGATTCACTGAGCGGTCGGCATATATGAAATAATATCCCTCTTCTCTCTTCTTTAAAGACATTACTTAACCTACGCGTCTAAATGTCTTCTCTAAGGAAGAAAGATTTCCTGGTCTAGAAATACAGTGATAAAACTTCGTTACTATTTAGAGAGTTTTGTAATAAAAGCTAAATAAAAGTAATAAAAGCAAACCCGCGACCTTTAGCTTCGCAGACAGGATCACTGACCCCCGCGGCTATCAGGCGTCTACAGCGACAATAAAATAACAATCATCAGAATGCAATGATCATAAATAAATTACACGTGTTAAATTTCTGAACACTTTGTGGTCAATAATTTCTAATAATCAACAAGTAATGATTAAAAGCCTTTAGACCACCACGAGTTTTAGGGTTTTTAATAAAGGTATAGAGAGAAAACATGCATACATTTGAGAAGATATTCTAAGACGTCTGTGTAGTCGTGCTTGACGGGGATGGACCCGCCATCTGTCCGTTGGCATCTAAAATATATCTCGAGCAGAAAGTGGGTGCATGGAGCATGTACCCTTTCGGGGACCCTTGTGGGAAAGTGTGTCGATACAAAAGCCTTTCAGTGGTCAAATATTAAGTAAGTTTAAAAAAAAATCAAAGCAATAACCTTCAAAACAAATATTATAAATTTTGTATGTTCCTCTTTTACGGCAAAAAAGATGAACCGATTCTAGTATTACATACGCATATTTTAATACATACATACGCTCCTTTTTCGAACTCCACGCGGGCATAAGCTAGTATATTTATATATTTATTTACTTATTTATTTATTTATTTATTTATTTATTTATTTATTTATTTATTTATTTATTTATTTATTTATTTATTTATTTATTTATTTATTTATTTATTTATTTATTTATTTATTTATTTATTTATTTATTTATTTATTTATGTGCTAAACCTTTTACAGGCAAACACCACATGCTTCTAGTGCGAGGTTTTAATATGTTGTACTTACTAGCTGTACAATTAAAATAAATAGTATAGTATATATTAATAACTCCATGAATATCGATGTCAATTTTAGAAAACGTTCTGATATTATAAGCTCATGTAGGTAGTAACTAGACTACAACAAATACTAATTCTAAGAAGGAAATACACGAAGCAATGTACCAACATTTCCTGCGAATCCTGCTTCAAACAAAGACAAATTAGGTCGTTAACCTGTCAAAGAGCACAAAGAATAACATATTCATTTATTTATTCCCAACTGTGTTAAGTACCGAATCGTCCTAGGTTCGATGTCCGAATCAGTCAACTAAAACGGTTTGTTGCTAATTGATTGGTGCCAACGAATTTGTCTAGACTACCCGTGACCTATCTAAGTACACAATTTGATCAGCTTTTTTGTTAGGTCATCTGGGAAGCTAATTCTGAGCTATTTCCTACTTTAGGTGAACTCGGAACTTGTCAAGTCACTGTACAAGAAAACATTGGTTCATATCACAGATCGCTTGAACCACCAAACACCAGAAAGTTGGTTCAAATTATACAAACATCGTATGACACATTCTTGAACCGTTACCGTAGCCTATTTGCGCTTACGATACCGAAGTATCACTTGCGCGTTTTCACCCTGTGCTTGTAGCATGGTGGGACTAATTCTTCTGCTGCCAACACAATATAACAATCCTTCCCCCTCCCCAAGGAGCTTATTATTGTAAACCTTAATTCATCGCGCAGGAAGATAACACAAAAAAATGTGTTATTTGGCCAAGGTTTTCTATAAAGTGGAGCATGCATCTATAAAATGGAGAGTTCGGGCATTTCCAAATTCGAACGGGAAACTTGTTTTGCCCTACCTCTCTTATTTCATTCGTTTGATCTGAATTCGACTTGTCCACGAACATAAATGTTAATAATATATTTCCCGTCTCCCCACAAGAGCCGGATGTAACAACACCCTCTTTTCGGAACCAACCAAGTCGATAAGTACATCAAACAAACCGGTAGCAATTAGAAGCGGTGAAGCAAAAGTTCGATAGTAATTAAATGCCACGGATCCATTAGCGATTGAGCTTCTGAGCGTATGGTGTTTGAATAAATGTTTCAAAACTGTATCACTTAGTGAGCTTGATAGCATCCGACACTGCACACGATCCAAGATAGTGTCGTAATAGGCAGTGTTTCCAGGAATGGGCGGCAGCTTCTTTTCATGCCGTTGTACATAATGTCAATTTCACAGCTGTTAGAGCCTGTTAGATCGAATATGCAGTGCCATGGTGGCCGACTGGTTCGAGTAGTCGCTTGCAAAACAAAGATTGCAAGCTCGAATCCCAACTATAGTCATTAGTTTTTCTACGGCTACTAGTCAGTTTTGTAGTAAAGTCAAATATTCAATGACGTATGTAAGTAGTTGGAACGTAGTCTTCCTTTGCCTCATCCATCTTCCTTTCTAGTTACAAATTAAGGTAGTATGTCATTGTTCATCTTTACAATTACAGCCTCATTCACATTTGAACTGCGAATTTCTTTATTGAGAATGGGGACCCAATGTCATGCTTCTTGAATATGTTCTTATACTGATGGAGTAAACATGCAGTTCGTTATAAGTCAACTGCTCTACTTTCGTTGCACTGAGTGGCTAGCTGCTAAATGGCTCGTAAATCAACCCATTATAGCACGCAGGACCAACTGGAGACCCAATTCCCATGTCTGGATCCTAGGCAATTAAAGTAACAGCCAGTTAGCTTGAAATTGGGACAAATATAACTGTAGTGCTAATATTTGGACGTGCAATATATGTTCCTTAGCATCTATACGTATTCCGTATGTTGTCAGGTTAATATTCCCGGGGTGTAACCCGACTATAGACTATATTCACGAAGATGCGCCCCACTATTCTTCCTCATAATTTGTAGTGTAAGCTTACAACCTTCCACTTGTTTGAGTATTATCGGTACCCACTGATTACCTATGAGTACACACTCACTACAATTAATGAACTCGGGATTTACTCTCCGCATCCCACGACCTCCTCGACCCCCTCGGCTAGAACATGTTGGGGCGCGTCTTCGTGGATTGCACTATCTACTCATATAGACTATTTCACTTCATCCCAGACATTAACAATTGCCGAAAGTATACGTAATGCCATTCTATACGTATGTACTCTTTGAAATTCCTTCTGAAAATCGAGTTTAGAGAGAATAGTTTCGAGGCACGACGCAAAGTCACCTGCTGGTCCTTCGATCCTTTTTTTTACTTTATCCCGTATGCTCGTTATAAAGCCTAATTATTATAATTTTACTTTTAGTACTACCAACTTAAAAAGTCTCTTTGTCACACTTAATCCCACCGTCCCACACTACATTTATTTATTTGATGTATCATATCAATTGGGCATGTGACAGACGATAGGCATTGTGTTGGTTTAGCTATCATTTACGAACTAAGTAGCAATGTGGGTTTTACATCGAAAGTAGAAACTGCAAAGTAATAAAAGGATGCGTTCACAGGACGAACTCTACAATGAATTTAATAAATATGGTTAAATGATACTTGTACAATTCATGTGTATATTAATTGTCAGTGAGACACGCGATCCACGCCAATGCTGTGCGCCAGCGCATCTTTTTTGTTTTACACTATTAAGCTACATTTCAGATACCACTTCGCTCGCTCTTTTACTTGAATTTTATTTGAATTTATTTATCATGTTTTAATATAATTGTTCAGATTTCTATTGATATCATTGATATAATATTTCTCAAACGAGCCATTTCTTTGAAATGTACAAGTTTTAAATATATATTTTCGTATAACAAAAACTCGACTTTGCTTAAAAGAAAATGTTGCGAATTTTTTAGATAGCATATTAAAGACAGTATACTTTTTTTTATTAGTAAGTGTAGGGAACTGAAAGTAATACGAGTTCCTGCTAAACTTTATGAAGGAAGGTGTAATTAATCACTTTAGGTACTGCATTTGGAAAAACTCAATGGTTTTTTTTCTTGTTGCTACAATAAATTTGTTTTGTGCACAATCGGTGCAAAAGTTTTAGTTGTAGTTTGTAGTTGTTGTAGTACTGTAGTTTGTTTTAATTTAATATTTTTAGTACCGATAAATTTCTCATTAGTGCAGCCGAGAATGCCGGGATCAATGCGACACAGTCTAGTTTTGTCACTCCAACGAATGTTCACGACTTTTGATCCTATCCAAAAGTGAAATTATTTACATAAAAGGGATAAAACATGACAATAGAACAGCAACTATGGCCGCAGACTTTCACGACCCATTCAAGCGGTGTTGTCTGGCTAATCTTGAATTACGCATTGTCCTGTATGTTGGTACCACCCACATGTCTGTGGAATTACTTTTGAGATATACACGATGTTATTTTATCATGTACGAGAAGCCATGGTGGGCGAGTTTTTCGAGTAGTTGCCTGCGACACAAAGACAGCATGATCGAATCCCGAAGGTACGAATGAGTTTTTCTGAACTTACGTAGAGTGATAAGTCACACCACGAGCTTTACAGTGAAGGATACGATCGAGAGGAAACTTGCATACGTCTAAGAATCAATTCAAAGGCGTATGTAAGTCGTGCTTGAGTAACGGCGATGGTCTCGCCATCTGTCACGTTGGCACCTAATATATACCTCTGGTGGAATATGGCTGTGTGGGTATTAACTATTCACCTCTGCCTACCCCTTCGGGGACCCTTGTGGGGAGGCGTGAGGATATATATTATTATTATAACAAGCAAGCAATCCATATACGTTGCTGACATACTAGCAACCCGCCCCGGCTCCGCACGGGGAGTAGAACGTATTATTTTATAGACATAAATGAATTATACACAAAAACCTTTCTTAAGAGTCACTCTGTCTATCGATGGAAACCGTATGAAAATCAAAAATACAAAGTGACTCAGATAAAGAAATAACAATGTTTGGTGAGTAATTTTAGTTGAACTACTTTTCGAGCTTCTTCTGTTAAGCTGTAATAAATCTATTGATTTATTGTTTTTGTATCTTCTGGCATCATACATTAAGTGGATGCCCTATACACGTAGATCATGGAGAATATGGCGACTAGACCGGAACAACACATCATTGGACTGGCTTAACACTGGCCACCTGGTAATCATGGTGCGGGGGCTGTTCTGCAGTGGGTTGTACTAGGGTAGCATTAACTTTTAGTACTATAGTTCCTAAGATTAACTTGCCGTCCTGCCCAGTTTCGCTTTGATGATCAATCAAAATCTAAAAACGTGCATGGTTCTTGTGGGTCGTTTCCATGGAGAAGAACCGGCAAGAAACTCCAAGGTTACTCATTTCAAATTATTTGGTCCCTATACGATAACAATATTATTATGTTATAAAATATGTAGGTACCTAAGTATGTGGGAACCAATCCATCGCCTTTACTCAAGCAGGACTGTACATACGCCTTTGGATTTCTTCTCAAACATACCTATGAGCCGTGGTGGCCGAGTGGTTCGAGCAGTTGCCTGCGACACAAAGATCGCAAGTTCGAATCCCGACTGTACCAATGAGTTTTTCTGAACTTAAGTACAGTGATGAACTCGCCATCTGTCACGTTGGCACCTCATATACCTAGGCGGAAAGTGGGTGTGTGGGTATTACCCATACACCTCCGCCTACCCCTTCGGGCACCCTTGTGGGAAGGCGTGAGGATATTATTATTATTATTACATACCTATGCAGTTTTCCTGTCGATATTATACTACAAAATTTTAGAAGCATTAGATATATATTAGTTAGCGCCCACGCTAAATGCTTTTTATCTCTCCATTTGGCGATTTTGGAGCACGCAGTCAGCATTGATTTATAGTTATACCATAACGAATGATATATCATTGTTCACATTTTATACTTTTACCATTTCTCACATAAATATCACGGGCTTTATAAATAAAGCAATTATACGTCACTTTATGTTTTAAGGTTGTTGTTTCTTCTGTACCTTCTCTTGTAAATACGAGTGTGTGTTTGTTTGTTTGTTGAGCTTTTCGTCAGAATTATTATAATTGCCAGAAGCTATACAATTGCGAACAAAGCCATGGGCAAAAGCTGACTAGCTTTAGTAATCTAAGAAATCGGTCGATTTCTTGCAACCTTTGATGACAGGCCTAGATGTAGTACATACTTTTTGCTGTACACTAAGGTTATTTCCTTCCACCTCTACACCCCCACCTCCCTTCGGAGATTGATGGGAGGGAAGGTAAGGCTTATTGTTAGATTTTCGTTCAAGTTCGGAATGTCGTGGTCGGCACAAAAGGTATTTATCTTTTTTTATGCAACGACAATTGTGGCAAACAACCATACGGCCCGGCTATCGTAGCCTATTTATGCTCACGATACCGAAGTAAAATAATAATATAATATATCCTCACGCCTTCCCACAAGGGTCCCCGAAGGGGTAGGCAGAGGTGTATAGGTAATACAGGTAATACCCACACACCCACTTTCCGCCAGAGGTATATTAGGTGCCAACGTGACAGATGGCGAGTCCATCGCCGTTACTCCAGCACGACTATACATACGCCTTTGAATTTCTTCTCAGACGCATGCAGGTTTCCTCTCGATGTTTTCCTTCACCGTAAAGCTCGTGGTGTGACTAATCACTGTACTTAAGTTTAGAAAAACTCATTGGTACAGTCGGGATTCGAACTTGCGACCTTTGCGTCGCAGGCAACTGCTCGAACCACTCGGCCACCGATATACTGCCTGCGAACAGGCTTGCCGCTAACTGTTTTAGTAGCGGTACCAATACCAGGTGCCACCTTTCCCGCCTGCCTCGCGGTTTTGTCAAAAAAAGGATAAACAATGTTTTCTCATTATGGTGGGGAAAAAACAACAACCAAGATAAAACATTTATTTTAAGTAACATATGTATTTTTATAAATTTTATCTTGCATTGCTCTTGCATTCTGATCGTCAGGATCAGAATGAAAGTGCGATCCGAAAGTTTTCTCTGGGAATCCCAAGGTGGATTTAGACCAGGAAGAGGATGTATGGATCAAACCTTCTCGCTTCGCGGAATCGTGGAAAAGTTTTTGGACATAAACCAAAGGGTTTTCTGCGCTTTCGTCGACTTAGAGAAGGCATTTGATAGAGTCGTACGAAAGGAACTCTGGGACGTGTTGCCTGGATATGGAGTGAGCAGTTCCCTACTGCATGCCGTGAAATCACTCTATAGGTATAGCGAGGCGTGCGTTGAGTGGGGTTAACGGTGAGATGTCACCCTGGTTTGATGTGAAGACGGGGGGTCAAACAATGGTACATCATGTTTGCCTGCCTGATCATTATTAATCTAGATAACTTTCTGAAAGCCTTTAAAAACGAACGGATGTGGAGTGGAAATGGGAAACTTAGTTGTCAACTGCCTACTATACGCCGATGACCCGGTTTTACTGGCGTGATCAGAGAGCGAACTGCAGTCACTATTTACCATAATGAAAGAAGAATGTGAAAAGAAGGGGCTGCGGCTAAACGCTGGCAAGACTAAGTTTCTGGTATTCGAAAGAGATGAACAAGTGACCGAGTGTGCAAATTCTAGAGCAAGTGAATGAATTTGTATATCTAGGAAGCATGTTCACACGAGATGGAAAGTATAGAAAGTATGTAAAAGATATTGAAAGAAGGATAACTGCCGGTAATAAGGTGGGGCCATGTCGGCGTTGATGGGCAATAAAATTCTGAGCAAGAATTATCGAGTTGCTGTCCACCATGCGATATTGGCGCATACTTAATTGTATGGCAGCGAATCCTGGGTATGTCATAGAAAGCTTGAATGCAGTTGAGATGCGATCTCTTC
Source organism: Drepana arcuata (assembly GCA_016069955.1). Classification (NCBI taxonomy): domain Eukaryota; kingdom Metazoa; phylum Arthropoda; class Insecta; order Lepidoptera; family Drepanidae; genus Drepana; species Drepana arcuata. Next base: position 6,960 of record JACCPG010001831.1, on the reverse strand, counting down.
AAAAAATGTGCGGAGTAACGATCTTAGATCGAATCCACAATAACGATATTCACAAATCAACTGGCGTGAATGAGGGTAACTCTTCTTGCTTTTACATTTGCGAAATTTTGAATGTTGAGATTTAATTGTGAAAATTAATCCTTAACGAAATGTAATAGACCTTCACCCGTGGAGCTGGTGATCGGAGAAACCAATTAAATCTTCTCATAATCCTCTTTGGGAGGTTTTGTAAAAAAGAAAAAATATTTTAATATGGGATACTTTGGGGTTACGGAAACTATATATTTTTAGAATCTGCATTAATTTTGATGTACAATTAATAAGCTTTTATTTAACATTTAACAGCCTAGTAATTCATATAAGAGAAATTACCAATCATAATAGATTTTTTTACCTCATAAATCATAAATGTGTTTCCTCCGTGATTGCTTCGCCACCTTGTAATCTTTTGCGCTTAATTATGATTATGAAAAATTTAAAAAAATATATAAATTGCCTATTGGTCGCGCACTACCTAGCCGGTGACCGGCTAGCCCGCTGCAGGCGCCCCTAGTTGGTATCCTATGCGCGCCTTCTGCGTAGGAGTCGACCGGTCAGGGGTACAATAACTTGAATTAGGTATGAGTCGCCCGCCCGATTTGCCGCCCCCCTGGACGTGCCGCCCGCGTGCGGTGCACGCCTTGCACGCCCGCTTACGGCGGCCCTGATACCGAAGTACCGGAGAGTTATACTGTATCGGCAGGATAATAGGACTAATCCAATATCTAAGAACAACTCAATATAACAACCCTAGCCAAGAAGCTCATAATATTAAACTATATTAGGTTTATAGCAAAATGTCGAATGCAAGAGAAAATGTCTTTCGTCTGTTAAAAATAGGCAATGTTTTGTTCACGTCAAGCCAATGAAGAAATTCTTACCTTTCATCATGTTTGCGTGAAATTGCGCACGCTTTGGTTTTACGACCTTGCTAGAGTCTAGACAAAGGACAGGTGGAATTGTTAACTGTTTGAGTTGCTGAATGTTTGCTAAAGTGAAAATAGTTTTCAGAATACTTGGAGACTTATTGCGTAGAGAGAAATTGCGTACTTCTTATTTTGCATGCGATGGTGATCTGTTTTTTGCAAAAACAAATGTGGTGGATTATAAATCATAATATATATTTATATATATATATATATATATATATATATATATATATATATATATATATAATACGCTATAACATACATACATACATATCACGCCGAATCCCTAGCTAGGTAGTCTAGTATTACCTATACACCTCTGCCTACCCCTTCGGGGACCCTTGTAGGAAGGCGTGAGGATATTATTTATTATTATTACAAAGAACAGTTGAAACTAGTAGTTAGTTTCAACATAGTTTAGTTACAGATAAAATATTTGTCCCAAATCGGTATCCCGAGGCAACGTGCCAAGAAGACTAGCAGCCACGCTGGATAGCAATGCTGATTCTCTGAGCGAGATATGTACCAGCCCGCCTGTCACGGAATGATAGATTACCTTTTCACTTGTTATATTTATATCTTAGGCTTTATTACATTAGAATACAATATAACATCCAAACTGCGCAGGGGCAATATTCTCATAGACCGGCGCGATTCGGTTTACGATCGCGACTGCCGTTAACCTAGTCAGTGGGCGGTGCGTAGGAACACTAAAAAGTCTGGATATTATTTGCAACATTACTCACACGCCACTTAGGATGGATATTGACAGACCTTAGTGGTAAAACACTCGTGTGTTTCGATTTCAATCAATCTTGTAGTTGTGTGTTACCGTTTACATACTTGTTTTTTTTTTGTGCTGATTTATAATTTAATGTACGAATCGTTTGCACAAACACTCTTCTTTTAGTCGACTAGAAAAAACGAGGCTGTCTATGTTATATTAGTAGTATTACAAAGTAGGTATGTCTGTCACGTTGGCACCTAATACCTCTAGCGGAAAGTGGGTGTGTGGGTATTACCTATACACCTCTGCCTACCCCTTCGGGGACCCTTGTGGGAAGGCGTGAGGATATATTATTACAATGTAGGTATATGTATCAGTACATACTTTGCTTAGTTTATCATAATGTCGTAACTTCCAAAGAAAGCTATGTCCGTTATGCTCTACTTCATCAGTGGAAGTGAAACACCGAAACTCCAGCAAAATCTAAGTGTTCCCCTCCTTAGCCCTTCCGAAGTCCTTTGTGGATAAGCGTAAGAATTCAGCAAAAAGCATGAAGCGTAGATGAACAAAGAGACTAATTTATTGCTGTCATCCCGCCCGGAAATCTCAAACTAGCTTCGTGGCCATACCACGAACCTCACAAGGTCTGTGAACGACATGCTCCGAAATCTTTAGACCTGAGATGCATACTATTAATTTAATACAATCATTCAATGCATATTGCATATTAAGTACAATCATTCAGAACAGATCCTCTGATATATAAGTGTTATGTACATAAGGGAGTTTTTCTGAACTTAAGTACGATGTACAAAAACATCGATGGGAAACCTGCATACATTTACAAAGAAATTCAAATGCATAACGGCGACTTACTCGATCCCGTTAGCACCTAAAATATAACTCTGTCGGAAATTGGGTGTGTGGGTACTACCTATACACCTCTGCCTACCCATTCGGGGACCCTTATGGGATGGCGGGAGGATACACAATTGTATGCACATTGCAACTCATTCACTTTAAGGCTCCATCCAAAAGTAGGTATCCTTACTGGAATGATTTCATCGGTCGGTCCCGCGTGACGTGTGTGGGTAGTTAATCTGATTGCCTAATGATTTTATAATGCGATTTAAATCGAATGACACGCTCTAGCTAATGTTGAAGCTTACTAAAGTTTGTCGTATTTTACAGTTTTTTAATACCTCATCCAATGTTGTTAGATGCAGTGTTAGTGTCCGACATTTAATTATTTAGATGAAGTTGTTGTCGTTTAAAATACGTTCTCATTTATTAGGTACATATAAGTTGACGATTTCAGGAAGGGGTAGGCAAATGTATCGATACTTTGAGCTGGACTTATTAGGTGCCAACGTGACTTATCGTAAGAATTTTTGTTTTTAAGCAATTTCTACTTAAACGCATGTAACTTTCCTCTCGATTTTTTATGTATATCTTTGCTGTAAGGCAGCTCCTTCATGTTAAAGTTTCATAGATGGTTCTCAGAGCTCTTCGTGAAGTGTAGTGCGCCAGTTTTCTCTAGGTTATAAATCTTTAACGATTCATCCACATTCAATTACTGCTTACTTAGTACCTCGTGAGGAACTCGGCGTATGTATGTAATTTTGATGTTGTTATCCTGGAGTGTTCTCTAAAATTCGGTTAATTGCATTGAAAAAAATCGCATCGCAGTAATTATTTATGGAATAAAAAAATATTTAGATATTTACAATCTTATTAACATCCTTAATGCAATGTTAAAAGAAACTTCAAACATCTCACTTAATCATACGCTGGTTTAATTTAAGATGTGAAACACTTTGTTTCTGAATCATTTCGTGACAGCGTCACGTTAGGCTTGTGGGTGGCAACAATGACATCAGATCAAAGTTTAGTCTATGGGCAATGAGCATAGATTATGGATATAAATATTTACAGAACTAGTCTTTAGCCATTTATGCCAATTGTGGCGATTAAATGGTGACAGCATGTCGGTCTGCCCGCCCCGAATAATCGGGCGACAGCCGTGTAATATGATCAATTAATTGGCCGCCCAATTAGGTTGTTCGAGTGTTTGTCAAAGCTATTTTGGAAAAGAAGATAACATATGTTTCACTTCAGAGCGTTTCTTCGTTCCTCTGCGTGAGCTTAAAATAAGATTTTTGTCGAACACCTCAATGCAGGTTAATGTTTAGATATACGCATACGTTGACCTAACAATTGTACGTAATATCAATAATTTATTTTCCAGAATCTTTAAACAAATTACATTTTTAACTGACCCCCTCACACGTCTGCCCCGTGGGGGAAAGCTAGACGTTAGATTAAAGTCGTGAATACATCAGTCAAAAGCAATTGAATATTAAACAAGAGTCTCTCACAGTGTGCAGAGAGTAGAGTGCTAGTTCTCTTTAGACTTAGGAACCTCTTTTGCTTACATTACGTTCTCACCAGTCCCTTCTACACTATACAAAAAAATTATGCAGGCGTTATTTATTTCAGCAATTTTTTTACGAAGACATCGTATCAGCAGCAATCACCTGTAACGAATTGTTTAATTGTCTTACTCTAGTGACACTTATCAACCCCTGACAGACGTTGGAGACGATGACCTCATTACCTACCGACTTTTGGGGCTGATCCACTCCTTTGAATACACGAAGACACCCGGCTGGTTTTTTAAAACGATATGATAAAGGTGCACATAGCCCATAAAAATAATATATATAAATTAATCCGAGCCGTGGTGGCCGAGTGGTTCGGGCAGTTGCCTGCGACGCAAAGGTCGCAAGTTCGAATCCCGACTGTACCAATGAGTTTTTCTGAACTTAAGTACAGTGATTAGTCACACCACGAGCTTTACGGTGAAGGAAAACATCGAGAGGAAACCTGCATACGTCTGAGAAGAAATTCAAAGGCGTATGTATAGTCGTGCTGGAGTAACGGCGATGGACTCGCCATCTGTCACGTTGGCACCTAATATACCTCTGGCGGAAAGTGGGTGTGTGGGTATCACCTATACACCTCAGCCTACCCCTTCGGGGACCCTTGTGGGAAGGCGTGAGGATATATTATTTTTACTTTGTTTTTTAATGTTTACTTTACTTTATACATTGGTGTGTAGCGACCTTTACGTTTCATGCAGACATGGCGGCGTCGCGACGCGGGCGGCGGAACGTCGGAAGCGGCAACCGAATCTGACATCTATATATACATACGCTTTGCATAATTTTACATACATCACCGAGTTTCTACACCTTAGTCGCGATATTTAAAATTTACGAATCATTAGTTTTCCAAATGTTTATCTAAATATTGTTATAATAATTATATATCCTCACGCCTACCCATAAGGGTCCCCGAAGGGATAGGCAGATGTGTGTATTTAGTACCCGTACACCCACTTTCCACCAGAGATATATTTTAAATAAATAATAATATATCCTCACGCCTTCCCACAAGGGTCCCCGAAGGGGTAGGCAGAGGTGTATAGGTAATACCCACACACCCACTTTCCGCCGAGGTATATTAAATGCCAACGTGACAGATGGCGAGATATATTTTAGGTACCAACGTAACATATGGCGAGTCCATCGCCGTTACCCATTCTCGACTATACAATATGCTAACCAGTAACCAACGGATAGCGTTTGTGATGCGACCATTGAATGAATAATGGCTTCTGTACACTAGGTATATATGGGCGATATTAGTATTCTATAGAGGTGTATGGCCGATGAAATGTATGATACTTTATTAATAGACACCATGTCATCATGACATCATAGTGAAATGGGGTGTTTATGTCGCCTACGTACATCTGGAATGAGCCTGTTAAAGCATGAGTAGACAACATTATTGTAATAATCTACATAAATCTATGCAAATAATGGAGAGTACAGCATGGAGTTCTACACGAAGGGTGTGAAAAGATTCCTGCAGGGTCGGCAGCGCGCGAGTGATACCCCTGGTGTTGCAAGCGTCCATAGGCGGCGGTAACTGCTTACCATCAGGCGGGCCGCATGCTTGTTTGTCACTCATGTGGCATAAAAAAAAATTATACCTAAATATATTGCTAAGCGCAACTCTCTCTCTCAAAATGGCTGAACCGATTTGGATGATTTATTTTTTGTTGTGGTTGATAAAGTCTGAGGAAGGTTCTTATGGAGGGAAAAAACGTAAATAATTCGAGCAAATAAGTAATAAACAACAATTTTCTTGAATTTTAAGTGGTACGAAGTTCGCCGGGCTAGCTAGTATATGTATAGAGAGAAATCCAAAGGCGTATGATGTATATAAGTGCATGAGTAACGGCGACTCCATCGCCGTTACATCGGTCTGCCACGTTGGCACCTAAAATATATCTCCGGTGTAAAGTGGGTGTGTGGGTACTACCTACCCCTTCAGAATCCTTTGTGGGAAGATTGAAGATATAGCCAGATTAGATAACACGCTCTCTCTTCCAAGAACCCATGGCGAGTCATGCCAGTCTCTCGCACGAATATACATACGTCCTTCGAATTTCTTCTCTAACGCAGGTTCTCTCTCGATGTTTTCCTTCACTATAAAGCTCTTGCTGTGCATACAGTTCAGGAAAAACTAATTGCTAAAAACCAAGGTCGAACTTGCAATATTTGCGTTGCAGACTCATACCACAGGGCCACCACTACCTCGGAATTATAACACGCAACAACAGTGTTAAAAGGTCTGTATGTTCGAGCTATAATCGGCTAAAGTGAAGTCCTCCGTTTAATTGTCGGCATCCGAAGGAAGTATGGTGTGCGCATAACCGTGTCGGGTTACCATCCGGGGATCTGAAGCCCGATACAAGTTCAACCGCTCCGGCCGTGGCATTCAGTTTATTGGCATACAAGGCAATGTACACTATATGAGTATGAACACTTAGAAAGCATGAGCGAAGAATGGTGAGTGAAGGAGGTGATGATACAACTGCAGAATGCGAAAGAGTATTTAACGAAACGAATAGGTACTCGAAACCGCAAAAATGATTTCTGAGTCCTGTTTTTGATTATATCTTAGACTAGCTGTCCCGCCCAGCTTCGCTCGGGTGAAAAAGTTAAATTGCCCGTAGCACGATCGCAGCGCCACCTATCGGGTCCAATTTAATATAGCCTATGTTACTCGTGGATAATGTAGCTTTCGAATGGTGAAAGAATTTTTAAAATCGGTCCAGTAGTTTTGAGCCTATTCATTACAACCAAACAAACAAACAAAGTTTTCCTCTTTATAATATTAGTGTAGATGATA
>JACCPG010001829.1:0-38320 GCA_016069955.1 Drepana arcuata | reverse complement strand
TTTTCCTTCACTGTAAAGATCGTGGTGTGACTAATCACTGTACTTAATTTCAAAAGGCAATATGAATGCAAAGCTTCAATTTGCTGGTTATTAAGTTAAGCTTTCATTTGTATAAAGTAGATTGTGAAGCGCTTTTTATAAATTCAATAAAAATTAAAGCTTATAATTAAATATAAAATCTGGGATACGGGATTATAAGCTTTCAGCTATCGCTGAATCTCGAATTTGTCGTCACCAACGCATGTAGCGTCAAACTGGTGTGACGGCAATATTAAATATTCTTATGATCAATTTCAACTAAGTATAAACTAATTACATAATTACTTCCCCCCCCCCCCCCCATTAAATAAAAAATAAAAAAAATGCCAGGGTTTAATAATCGAATCTCCTTTTGGGTGTCGTTCAAGTGACAGTTATATTTTTAAATCTGTAATAGGTTACTAGGTAATACGTTGTTAAGAAGGAATAATTTGGCGACAGTGTCTTTTTTCACTTAAAAATATACGTTTTTTTTAACTTATATGCCAACTTATAGTACCATAATCAATTATATAATTATACCTCCAATCTACCATTTAAAAAAACACATTTTGTATAATAAGAATGTTGTTGACACTGGTCTAATTTCCCAGTAAGGCAGAGAGCATAGAGCGTGTTTTGCATAGACGAATAAGCTCTTTGACAAATAAATTATTAATACTTAAGTACGTACAAGGCAAATGGCTAACGATTTTTAAATACATATATATTTTATTATTTCATTATATATATAATAACATACATACTATATAACATTTCTTATCTTTCCAATAATTATCGAGGCTAAAGAAAGTATTAGTCCAGTAGTAGCTGACACGCCAAAATTATCGACAAATAAATGATTATGCCAAAAACGGGTATTATTCAAATAACCATAACGTCTAATAACTTATTTGTCAAATAATCATAAGGTCTAATAACTTGTTCGACATATAACCAACACGCCGAATAACTTGTTCGTCAAATAACCATAAGGTCTAATAAGTTATGTATCTCTTATCTTGTATGTGTGTGTATAAGCTTCTAGTGGGGCAATTCGTCTTCCATTTGCACTGTCATAAGTGAGTCCTCAGGATGAATCTCGAGTAAGGCGTGGGTGCCATCGTTGAAAGGGAACGACACACTACCGTCTATCACAAGGCCTGTAATAATAAAGATTACTTTAAATATTATATTTAATATATCTTCACGCCTTCCCACAAGGATCCCCGGAGGGGTAGGCAGAGGTATGTAAGTAGTACCCACACACCCACTTTCCGCCAGAGATATATTTTAGGAGCAAAAGCACGACTGTACTGTATACTGGTTGTTTTCCTTCACCGTAAAGCTCGTGGTGTGACTAATCACTGTACTTAAGTTCGGAAAAACTCATTGGTACAGTCGGGATTCGAACTTGCGATCTTTGCGTTGCACCCGACTGTATTCGAACCACTCGGCCACCACGGCCTCTTAAGTGGTACAAAAAAAATTTAGCTGAAATCATAAAACTTATATACCTACTTGGAACAATTCAACTATATACATACTTACTTACATATATATAAATACAAGAATCCAAGACTAAGGTACAAATCTTCTAAATATATACATATATATATATATATATATATTATACACACAAACCTATATATATATATATATATATAAAGTAAGTAAGTATGTAAACTGACTGTATATATATATATATATATATGTTATGTTGGTTTGTGTACGCTTCAAAAACTCAAAAAGTTCTGCAACTATCGAGCTGAAATTTTAGCATGATATATAATCCGCATCAAGGATTGTTTTTATCTATTTTTTGCATCAGTCACATATCCACAGCGAAGTGTGGCAGCTAGTACTCTTATAAAAATACATGTTCATCACACAAATATCGCGAGTTCAAGCTAACAGTCAGGAGCTTCGACCGCTAGACCAGAAGGCCGTCAAAAGGGTTATACTAACCTGCATCGGTGCAGTGAGAGTTGACCCTCACAGTCCCAGCGCGGTCCCTGACCCTCAGGCCGCGGGGCGCGGGCCACTCCTCAAACGTGATGTACTCGCGTACTGAGTACGCCAGCTGGGGGGACTCTGCGAGCAAAAGGGACGACAGGTTATGACAGAAATACATACTCACGGGGTAAGCAGAGAGAATGGAGCGCCAGTTCTCTGTTGACTTACCTCTTTCGCACTTGACTTCTGTTCTTTGAAAAAGTTCTCAGTGGACATTTGTTTTTATCTATACTAATATTATAAAGAGGAAAGATTTGTATGTATGTTTGTATTGAATAGACTCCGAAGCAACTGGGCCGATTTGAAAAATTCTTTCACCATTGGAAAGCTACATTTACCCCGAGTGACCTAGGCTATACTTAAAAATAATAAATAAATATCCTCAGGCCTTCCCACAAGGGTCCCCGAAGGGGTAGGCAGAGGTGTATAGGTAATACCCACACACCCACTTTCCGCCAGAGGTATATTAGTTGCCAACGTGACAGATGGCGAGTCCAACGCCGTTACTCCAGCACGACTATACATACGCCTTTGAATTTCTTCTCAGACGTATGCAGGTTTCCTCTCGATGTTTTCCTTCACCGTAAAGCTCGTGGTGTGGCTAATCACTGTACTTAAGTTCAGAAAAACTCATTGGTACAGTCGGCATTCGAATATACTTTGTATACTTTCTATAATAAAAAATCTTATGTCCACCCATGCGAAGCCGGGACGGGCCGCTACTTTTGCACAAAAATATAATGCAACAATGTAATAACATATGTAGAAAATAGGTACTAAAATTACTACTTTTTTTTAATTAGTCTAATAATTTTTGGAAAAATACATAAAGCTATGTATTGGAGTAATTATAACGCCCTTTAATAATGTTGTTTAATAATCTTTGGAACTATTTGTTTTATTGCATACTAGCTAATGCCCGCGGCTTCGCCCGCGTGGAAAGAGCAACATACATATTTTTGCCTTTATAATATTAGAGCTGTGAATCTTTCGGGATTCAAATGTAGCCTATGTCTTAATACTGGGTTTAAGCCATCACCATAAAAAAAAAATCAATAAACCGCCTTTTTTCAGTCGTAAAAATGTTTTTATTTTTTAATAAAAAGTATCCTATGTTACTTCTTATATCTCCAGGAATATGTGTACAAACTTTCATGATAATCGGTTATGTAGTTTTTACGTGAAAGCGTAACAAACAAACTTACATTCACATTTATAATATTAGTAAGGATACATGAGAATATATTCACAACTCTATAACTTCTAGAAGACTCTATTTTCTGGGACAACCTATATATTACATAAAAGCGAAAGACCCCTCGTAACCATAGAAATTCGTTACACACACATTTTACCGACTGCCTTTTATTGTAAAGCTATCAAATGCAAATAGAATTGTTCATATAGATAGTACCATCCACGTAGACGCGCCCCACTATTCTCCCTTATAGATCATAGTGTAAGTGTGCAACCTTCCACAAATGTTTGAGTATTGTCAGTACACACTGATTACCTATGAGTGCACACGCACACTACAATTAATAGACTCGGGTCATACTCACGCATCCCGCGACCCTTTGACTAGAAATTGGTCGGGCAGGTCTTCGTGTCTTAGAACAAGCAAGCAACCAAAATCTTCACCGTTTCCAATATCATTATTGATACATACCTGGCGGGAACATCAGCTTCTGGTTGTACCTCTCGGCGACCTCCCTGGCCCTCTCCAGCGTGACGTCACCCCCTACTCCGTACTCCTCCGATAGAATCTTCATCAACTCCAGCACGGAGTGAGTGCGCAGGCAGTTTATACTGTAATAGTAATATGGAGGAACTTGTCGTTTATGCTACTAGCATAGATACTCCTCTCATTTATTTTCGGAGTATCTGTCCACGCGATTGCTATACACTACGGTAACAAGTTACTATCAGACGGGCCGTGTTATATCATATTTTAGTAGAAAAACACTTGCATAAATTCTTGGCATGTTACAATGGCGTGGACATACAGAAAGAATGAGTGAAGAAAGATTGACGAAACAGATATACAAATCGAAAGTGTGTGCAAGAAGAGGCAGAGGAAGGCCACGTTCCAACTACCTAGATCAGATCGATCGGACACTCGAGGTAGGAACGTCAAGAGTACTCGAAACCAGCAAGTATTATCACTGCCTGTCCCGTGAGAAGCTCCGCGTGGTGACATGATGATGACGTTATTTTTTTTATCGACTAAAGGACTAGTATGCATGTCATGAAAATTATACACTTAAAAAAAATTGCGATATTCAAATTACCTGAAATGCCAAGATGTGCTCCCAGTGCCGGTAGTGACGCAAAGACCGGAACTCTTCGTGTGGGTCCACTTTCCGTTGTCAATCTGCAGCCGCAACAGAGAAACGCGCGATGTCACGCTCTCTCCTATGAATACCTGACGGGAGGGAGGGAGACAGATGTACATATAGCGGTGTTTTTGTGCGGTGAAGTTTGAGGTGTTGTTTGGTACTCAATCACGCTGGAGCGGCGGACAGGAATAAGTAAGAATTTTACGGAGAGATAGATAGTTGAATTAACACAAGATATTATGTCTTTTGACTTAAAATCTATTAATGAAATACAATTTTACGTGGGTCTAACAGCGGATCACAGATAGTGAATAAAAAGCTGTATATATAAATATGTGTGTGTGTACTAGCTGTCCCTCCAGCTACATTTGGGTAAATAAAATAATTCCCTGAAACACGATCGCAGCGCCACCTATCGGGTCCAATTGTGAATCTAAACCTTTCTCGAATCCACCTCAAGACAGAAAATTTCATCAAAATCGGTCCAGCCGTTCATGAGTGCAGTGACATACACAAGCACACAAGAATCCAAAATATCCTCACGCCTTTCCACAAGGGTCCCCGATGGGGTAGACGGAGGTGTATAGCTAGTACCCACACACCCAAATTCCGTCAGAGGATTTTAGGTGTTAACGTGACAGATGGCGAGTACATTATGTTGTGCCGTGTCCTTCACCCAGCAATTGTATTAAACAGCGTACCTCATTAAGAGCCAAATATGGTAACACTTTTGTGGAGATCGTAGAGCTCGTGTCCTGGGGGTCGATCCTGGGACATGCCTCCATGCCGTCCAGGTCCGGCCTGTCATGTATGTGAGGAACTGGAGGATACCTGGCAAAGATCACAATTTGTTAGAGAATACCACGCACAAAGCATGCGGTCACCAATCACTTACAAAGCGAAAAGGTTTATTAAAGTACTAGGGTATCAGGATCGGATAGCGATAATTCTTTATTTAAAAATATTTTCATTTGGCCACGATCTAGGAACTCAGCAAAGAACACAACTTGTTAAAAAAATTAAAATCAGAAGATTGAATGATTGAAAGATTGACGAAACAGAAATACAATGGGAAAGTGTGAGCAAGAAGAGGCAGAGGAAGACCACGTTCCAACTACCTGGATCAAATCGATCGGATACTTAAAGACGGGAACGTCAAGAGTACTCAAAACCGACGAGCTTGTATGAAGAGACTGATGAATGTGGACGAAGCGAAGAGGTATGTAAGTATAGAAAGAACTGGCGCTCAACTCTCCCTGCCTACCCCGTTAGGGACTCGCCGTGAGGATATGTATGAATGTATTCAGGAGGCCACTTAACCCACGCGGTAAGGTTTTTTTTAGTACTACATTGGTAGCAAATATGCGGTCCGCCTGATGGTAAGCGGTTACCGCCGTATGCTATTACCTGCAGTAGTGCAGGGTGTGCAGGTCTACTGGTGTGATGGTGTCCAGGAGTTTCTGCTCACAGGTAACTGTGGTGCGTATCCTGGACCTGTGCATCCACCGGAACCTACCCTGAAAGTTATTTTATAATTTCAGACACATACACGTGGTGGCCGAGTGGTTCGAGCAGTTGCCTGCGACGCGAAGTTCGAATCCCGACTGTACCAATAAGTTTTTCTAAACTGAAGTACAGGGATTAGTCACACCACGAGCTTTACGGTGAAGGAAAAACTCGAGAGGATAACTGCATACGTCTGAGAAGAAATTCAAAAGGCGTATGTATAGTCGTGCTTGAGTAACGACGATGGACTCGCCATCTGTCACGTTGGCACCTAATATACCTCTGGCGGAAAGTGGGTGTGTGGGTATTACCTATACACTTATGCCTACCCCTTCGGGGACACTTGTGGGAGGGCGTGAGGATTTATTATATTATTTGATGGTCACGATTATCTGTTAGCTTCAAACGATTCTAACAGATGTGTGTTCAAGTTGATTCGAGCATGGTTTAAATTGACAATTGGACCCGATAGGTGGCGCTGCGATCGTTTTACGAGCAATTTAACATTTTTACCCAAGCGAAGCTGCGCGGGACAGCTAGTTGCATGTAATAAAGTAAGACATCAATATATATATATACCTCGACTAAGGCGTGTAAGGCTCCCTTGACATCACTGGAACACCAGGTAGGCAGACACAGCCTGCCTACCGACTTATGAGGCGCGCTGTTGAAACCTATCACTGGCTTGCTGAAAAAAAACATTCGAATGAAACTTCTGGAATAAGTTTGATAGTATAATAAATACATCGAGACAACTGATAGACAGAAAGAGTAGAGCGCCAGTTCTCTCTAGACTTACATATCTCTTTCGCTACGTTCACATTTATAATCATATACATAATAATAGTCTCTTCATAAATGCTCGTCGGTTTCGAGTACTCTTGACGTCCCCGTCCTTGAGCGTCCGATCTATTTGATCCAGGTAGTTGGAACGTGGCCTTCCTCCGCATCTTCTTGCACACACATTCGCTTTGTATATCTGTTACGTCAATATTTCTTCACTTATCCTTCCTATTTGTCACAATCAACGTAACATGCCTAATCTTAACAATCACACTCTCGTTCACGTCAGTAGCTTTGCGAAACTTATCCTTTTAAAATCATTACGCCGCACATTCAATCTCAACTGCATTAATGCTATTTCATGCTTGCTCTGACAGAACCCCAGGACTCGCTGCCGCTGCATATACAATTTACATCCTTCCACGCCTTCCCATAAGGGACCCCGAAGGAGTAGGCAGAGGTGTATAGGTAGTACCCACACACCCACTCACACGCCAGAGATATATATTAGGTGCCCACGACAGATGGCGAGTCCATCGCCGTTACTCAAGCACGACCATACATACGCTGCTTCTCAGACGTATGCAGGTTTCCTCTCGATGTTTTCCTTCACCGTAAAGCTCGTGGTGTGACTAATCACTGTAGATACATATAAAGTTATACATAGGTTGGTCTTCGTTTGTCGGACAACGTTCATGAGGCACAGAACTGCTCCTGTGAGAGATCTATTCCGTCTCTAAGACGATCTGACCACGTGACCTCTTCTCATAAATGATAAACTCACTTGGCATCTCTGACTCTTGAGGCAGCCAGCAGGAACGTGCCGTCCCCACCACACGGGACCACCACGTCACACCATTTGATCATGTCCTCTGTATATGTCAACCTGGTGATAAACCATGATTGAACAAAATCAAAAAATCTAAATATTTAACTAATAAAATCTTATTCAACGTAAGGGACACAGGGAACACTTATTGAACGTCACATATTTTATAAATACCTGCCAGGAGATAAAACGGCGAAACAAACTCCCCGGTTTGCTTTTTTAACATTAGTTCCCTTTTACGTAGGGGTAGGAAAAATTAAAGTTACATATATAAACTCTGTACAAGAGGAGCAATTCATTGCCATGCATGGCCATCACGAAGGAACAAAATCAAAATATATTTACATATATAGGCCTAGATGGGCAATCCCACTTCCCATTAGGGAAGGGGTAGTATAAATCCACTGTTTCCTTTATAAATCCTATAATAAATAAAAGACTTACTTAGTATATAACATACATAATAGTATTTTTTTATTTATTGTACTATAATTAATACGGACTACACCAATTAAATTACAGAAAAATTATAACGTTATCCCTATACCTTTAAACGAGCAATTCTTGTATATATATATATAATCTGAATCTCGGAAACGGCTCCAACGATTTTCATGAAATTTGCTAGGGGGGAGATTTCGGGGGCGAAAAATCGATCTGGCTAGGTTTCATTTAAAAAAAAGTAGTTATATCCGTGTTTTTAGGCAATGAAAATCTCCTAATTTCCAACAATAAAGCGTTGCTAAGCAACAAACTTTAAGCCTGGTTTGACGTTATCGTAGACGTATTATATATAAAATCAATTGCTTACATACATGACAAAATGCCTAAAAGAAGAAAAAAATAAACGCTTATACACAATCTAAATCCACGCAGCCGCGACTTGTTTCAAGAATATCTTGAAGAAAATAGTGATCGACAAGCAAGACTCATTTCAAGAAAACCATGAAAATAATCAGCTTTCCGCTCGTCCCACACGTAGTGCTAAAGTAAGAGTCTTGCAAAACATTATTCGAGCAGAAAGATCTTGTGATTTAGATGTTTACGAGAGGTTGCCTATGGCCGCTGAAGACGAACAGCGGGAACGACGACTACAAGATTTGCGGCAGCGTGCGGCACAACGTGTAGCTCTTGAAAATTACGAACATCGAGAGCAACGTCTGTATGATTTCCGGCAGCGTGCAGCACAACGTGTAGCTTCTGAAAATTACGAACAGCGGGAACGATGTCTACAAGATTTGCGGCAGCGAGCAGCACAACGTGTAGCTACTGAACATTACGAACAACGGGAACGACGTCTACAAGATTTGCGGCAGCGAGCAGCACAACGTGTAGCTACTGAACATTACGAACAACGGGAACGACGTCTACCAGATTTGCGGTAGCAAGCAGCACAACGTGTAGCTACTGAACATTACGAACAACGGGGTCGACGTCTACAAGATTTGCGGCAGCGAGCAGCACAACGTGTAGCTACTGAACATTACGAACAACGGGAACGACTTCTACAAGATTTGCGGCAGCGAGCAGCACAACGTGTAGCTACTGAACATTACGAACAACAGGAACGACGTCTACCAGATTTGCGGTAGCGAGCAGCACAACGTGTAGCTACTGAACATTACGAACGACGGGGTCGACGTCTACAAGATTTGCAGCAGCGAGCAGCACAACGTGTAGCTACTGAACATTACGAACAACGGGAACGACTTCTACAAGATTTGCGGCAGCGAGCAGCACAACGTGTAGCTACTGAACATTACGAACAACGGGAACGACGTCTACAAGATTTGTGGCAGCGAGCAGCACAACGTGTAGCTACTGAACATTACGAACAATGGGAACGACGTCTACAAGATTTGCGGTAGCGAGCAGCACAACGTGTAGCTACTGAACATTACGAACAACGGGAACGACGTCTACAGGATTTGCGGCAGCGAGCAGCACAACGTGTAGCTACTGAACATTACGAACAACAGGAGCGATGTCTACAAGATTTGCGGCAGCGAGCAGCACAACGTGTAGCTACTGAACATTACGAACACCGGGAACGACGTCTTCAAGATTTGCGGCAACGTGCAGCACAACGTGTAGCTACTGAATATTACGAACAACAGAAGAGATTTCTACAAGATTTGCAGCAGCGAGTAGCACAACGTGTAGCTACTGAACATTACGAACAACGGGAACGACGTCTACAAGATTTGCGGCAGCGAGCAGCACAACGTGTAGCTACTGAACATTACGAACAACGGAAACGACGTCTACAAGATTTGCGGCAGCGAGCAGCACAACGTGTAGCTACTGAACATTACGAACAACGGGAACGATGACTGCAAGATTTGCGGCAGCGAGCAGCACAACGTGTAGCTACTGAACATTACGAACAACAGGAGCGATGTCTACAAGATTTGCGGCAGCGAGCAGCACAACGTGTAGCTACTGAACATTACGAACAACGGGAACGACGTCTACAAGATTTGCGGCAACGTGCAGCACAACGTGTAGCTACTGAATATTACGACCAACAGAAGAGATTTCTACAAGATTTGCAGCAGCGTGCGACACAACGTGTAGCTATTGAAAATTACGAACAACAGGAGCGATGTCTACAAGATTTGCGGCAGCGTACGGCACAACGTGTAGCTACTGAAAATGACGAACAATAGGAGCGATGTCTACAAGATTTGCGGCAGCGTACGGCACAACGTGTAGCTACTGAAAATGACGAACAACAGGAGCGATGTCTACAAGATTTGCGGCAGCATACGGCTCAACGTGTGTTTGCGTTGATAAAGGTCCCAAAGTCCCAATCATATTTTTTTCACATATATCTACCATGCTCAGATGGTATTCCGTTACAGTTTTACAAACCATATCTATAATCCGTTTCTGAGGTTTAGCGAGCACATACGCACAGACAAACAGACAAAAATTCTAACAATCAGTGTTTTGGGTTCTGTTTGCGTTGATAAAGGTCCCAATCATATTTTTTTCTTATACATCTTCCACGCACAGACAGGGATCCGTTACATTTTTATGATATGTTTAGATAGATGATTCTTTAACTTGGCATACCTTTTTCGTTTCTTAACATGAAATAAACACTAAATGTTAGGTGAAGTATATATACCATGTTATATTAGTGACAACAACTTAGTACAACTGTAAAAAAGTTAATAATATTTTATATTATATTTACCGAGCTAAGCTCGGTCATCCAGGTACTGATAAATTAAATACGGTAAAGATAGCTTTCTAATGGTGGAAGATATTTTCAAATCAATCATTTACTTTTTAAATTAAATCGTAACACAAACATACAGAAAATGTAATCTGTCTGATTAGTTTTGAAGCACGTACCTGCTCGCCAGCTCGACCTGAATCCCCATTTCTTTAAAGCTCCTCGCGACGCCTTCCTCGAAAGCCTTCTGCTCGCGATGATTTTTCAGCATCACCTCGCAGTCAGAGCCTCTCTTGCGGAGCAGCTTGAGCAACTCCTCGTCCGGGATATTGTCGTGGATGTGTCTGGAGAACACATTGGGGTGTTATAGGGTTAGTGTTAAAGGGGGTTGATATTGGAAGAGGTGCTAATACACCCTTCGGAGACCATTAAGTTGAAGATCTAGCTTTTTATGTAAGTAATTCTTTTATATGTGTCTGATCTCCTAAACAGCTGGACCGATTTTGATGTTTTTGTTTAGTGTGTTCAAGTGGATTCGAGAATGGTTCAGATTCACCCGACAATCCAATAGCTGGCGCTGCGATCGTTATTCAAGAACTTAATTTTTGTAATGTTTAATGTTTTTTTAAACCCGAGCCGCTGGGTGCTAACATGCTTAAAAAATAACGGGACGACACGTGATTGGGTGTCACGTGACCCCGTGCAACCCAGCGGATATATACATTTAGATGCTATATATATAAACGCAGCACGTTTAAGATAACACGTGTGTAAAGATCAGTCAGTTTACACAAATATAATGATAAACGATATTAGCGTTACGATAGTGAATAATAACGGCCTTGCTCGCGAGCTATGAACAACATGTGATTCCAGCATTAGGTCTGTAATTTATTCTAAGCAAAAACAAGTTTCTTCTTACATCTTAATATATATATATATATATATATATAAATTACGCGTCACGTTGTTTGTCCGCGATGGGCTTCTACACTACTTAGCTGATTTCAATCAAATTCGCACACCGTGTGCAGTTTGATCCAACTTAAAAGATAGGACAGCTTACATAACAATTGGACCCGATAGGTGGCGCTGCGATCGTGTTTCAGGAAGTTTAACTTTTTCACCCGGGCGAAGCTGGGCGGGAGTTTGGAGGAGTTCGGAATGAGCGAAGTTTGCTAGTTCGTTTATTCCCCTTTCACGGTAAAACGGAATTGAATGATATTCGATACCAAGATAGAGTATTAGCTGGGTTAACACATGGCCGTGTTTTACTCCACAAAAATCAGCACCATTAGAATAAAACTTAACGCGGCATCTTTGCAACACAAAGATTGCAAGTTCTCTAAGTAAGTCAAGAGTTACTCTGAGCTTAAGTACAGTGATTAGTCACACTACGAGCTTTACGGTGAAGGAAACATCGAAAGGAAACCTGCATACGTCTGAGAAGAAATTCAAAGGCGTATGTATAGTCGTGCTTGAGTAACCGCGATGGACTCGCCATCTGTCACGTTGGCAATACCTAATTACCTATACACCTATGCCCCTTCGGGGACCCTTTTGTGAAGGCGTGAAATATATATATGTAATTATTACGTATTTGAACAAATAATGACGACGGAAACAGAGCCGCACTGTTATCTCCTAAGGTCAAAACAACTGGATATGGTCGGTAACAGAGTCGATACAGTTTGGAATCTAAATACCTATGCACTCCCATACCAGTATCGTTTGTGTTAAGGGTTACCAACTTATACGTGAAATAAGCCTATATAATAATTAAGCGAAAGATGTCTGTTAGTCGGGAGAGAACTGGCGCTCTACTCTCTCTGCCTACCCCGTGCGGGACCGGCGTGACGACACATAACGCCGGAGACATATTCAGGTGCCAACGTGACAGGTAGCGAGTTCGCGGGTTAACGTGACAGAGAGATCGAATACATACGTCTTTGAATTGCTACTCAAACGTATGCGCCCTTTCTTCTCCTGTATTTGCCTTGGAAACGGTGGTAACTGTGGTAACTTTAGTTTTTATTAATATATGACGTTCAAAAAGTGTTACCTCCGTTGAATAAAATATTTTGATTTGGATTTGATCGATCGGACGCTCAAGGACGGGAAAGATTGACGAAACAGATATACAAAGCAAAACTGTGTGCAAGAAGAGGCAGAGGAAGGCCACGTTCCAACTACCTGGATCAAATAGATCGGACTCTCAAGGACGGGAACGTTAAGAGTACTCGAAACCGACGAGCATGTATGAAGAGACTGATGAATGTTGACGAAGCGAAAGAGTTGTGTAAGTCTAGAGAGAACTGGCGCTCTATACTCCCTGCCTACCCCGTTAGGGACTTGGCGTGATGATATGTATGTATGTATGATTTGGATTTTATACAGGTTTCGTTTCGACGTTTTCCTGTACCGTAAAACACGTGGTGTGATTAATGACTAAGTTCAGAAAAAGTTATTTGTACGGTACAGTCGGGATTCAAACTGGAAATGCGTTGCATGCTAGTACTCAAACCACTCGGCCACTACGGCTCTCATAAATACATATAATCTAGTATACGAAGTAATACATATTTACAGCCCTAGAGTTGTTATCTTCAATACAGAAATGCACAAGATACAAGATGTAATTATTTTCAATAACCTCATTAAATACCGGATCAGAGAGTGGAAAATTCCGGCAAATTTATCACGTGTATGATAACAATTGACCACGTAAGTTTGGTGCTTACTTTTCTTTCCTATAGTTTATAGTGATATATTGAGATCAAAATACCCAAGGGAGCGGAGCAGTGATCTTATAAATGCTAAAGGGTTAACCCGCAAGACACAGAAAGTTGACGAAAACACCGCAGTCGGACAAATACCAAAGAAAATCATTAGCTTGACAAAATTCTTGAGAATATCAAGTCCGTCCTAAGTCTAAGTAATCTCGTAGTAAAATGTACTCACTTTTCGTAGTCAAACCGTGTAACTTTAGACACGATGAGACAGCTATCCATCTTGAGTTTTGGCACATCTTTATTGGAGCTACCCCGGCGCTTTGTTGTCGAGGGTAGTACTTTGCTCAGCTCCTTGTTGTGCCTCAGGCCTGCAGACAATAAAAGGGTAGTGAGGACCAGAACAGTTGAATACACATTTAAATTGTAGTGATGAGTTACGCAAAACAACTGGCGTGAACGAGGGTGTGATTGTCAAGATGAAGAAAGGCAGGTTACGTTGGTTTGGAGTTGTATATATAGAAAGATGAGTGAAGAAAGATTGACGAAACAGATATACAAAGCGAACGTGTGTGCAAGAAGAGGCAGAGGAAGGCCACGTTCCAACTACCTGGATCAAATAGATCGGACTCTCAAGGACGGGAACGTTAAGAGTACTCGAAACCGACGAGCATGTATGAAGAGACTGATGAATGTGGATGAAGCGAAAGAGGTATGTAAGTCTAGAGAGAACTGGCGCTCTATACTCTTTGCCTACCCCGTTAGGGAGTATGTATAAAACATCAGATTATCTGAATGATGGCCGAACGATTTGCTCCTCTTGTACAGAGTTTATATGTAAGTTAAATCTTTTTCTACCGCAACGTAAAAGGGAACAAATGTAACAAAAAAACCCGGGGAGTTTGTTTCACCGTTTCTTCTCCTGGCAGGTATTTCTTCTTGGAAACGGTGGTAACTTTAGTTTATATTAAATCGTGACTTTCTATCTGATGTTTTATAAGTGAAGGAAAACATCTAGAAGTAACCTGCATACGTTTGAGAAGAAATTCAAAGTCTTTTGTATAGTCGTGCTTGAATAACGGCTATGGACTCGTTAGTGGCCGCCTGGTCTAGTGGTGAGAGCTCCTGACTGCGAAAAATCCCGCTGAGGGCAGATATTTGTGTGATGAACACGACGCGTACCATAAATGCATTATGGCGCGAAATTGAAATGTCATGAGAAGAAAAACAATTCTCTTACAGCACGCTAACTTATTTTTGCTTGCAACTCATAGACTTCTCACTATCCCTTCGGGGAGCCTTATGGGAAGGTAGGAAAATCTGTGATAATTAAACTAGGAGGTTTATTTCGTGTGTCTATTCAAAGATCTCACGAAAAACATGGTGTAACTCACGCTTGACTAAACATACATTTAAGGTGATATTAGGCTAGAGGTGGAACGTGCGACCATAGAAATCTAGACATTTCGCAAAGTGTCCGTAATTCTAACGAGACTGTAACAAAATTATTTGTTATGATTTCACGATGTTTGTATGGAATGTTTTCATCGATAAGGGACCGTGGATAAGTATATAGAAGTTATGATGCACTTATAACTTGTTATAAAGGGGGAAATATATTTATCTACGCTAATATTATAAAGAGGAAAGGAAATTTGTGAAATTTGAAAGAAAAACTACTCAATCGATTAAACCACCTTCAAATACTTACTACCTATTGAAAGCTATAAGTACTATACCAAAGTAATATGTGTGTTTTTCACTAAAATCCCTTCATAAATATCAATAAAGCCATTATGCGAAACATTAAAACTGTTTGTAATTGATAACCTCAAAACTATTCAACCGATAATTTTTTTTTTATACAACAAGAGTGGCAAACAGGCATACGGCCCACCTGATGGGAAACGGTTACCGCAGCCTATTTACGCTCACGATACCGAAGTATCACTTGCGTGTTACCACTCTGTTTTCGGAGAGTTATAGTGTGTTGGCAGCACAATGGGTTTAATTCCTCTGCTTCCAACACAATGTAACAATCCTCCCCCCCTCCCCAAGGAGCTCATTACTGGAAACCTTATTCACCACGTAGGAACACAACACAAACAATTGTGTTATTTGGCTACGGACTTCTATAAGGTGGAGGTCCTGCCCCAGTCGGGCAGCTCTCCGTTATGCCCTACCTATCTTAAAATTATAAAAATAAAATTAATAATAATCTTACATTCACATTTATAATATTAAGTAAGGATCACTCAGAACTTAGGTCATAGGTGTAATAGCTGGGCACCTCCAATCCACAATATAGAGAGAATATTGTGGACTGGAGGTGCCCAGCTATTACACCTAAGTTGCATTGGCTTTGTTTATATTTATATAGAGATTTTATCTCGAGCTCCGATACTCCAGAGATAGAAATTTGATAAATATTCTACACAAATTGACCTAGCCCTTTGGGGCTAGGTTAATTAGCTTATTATTATATTATGCTTATATTATGCTTTATATAATATAATTATATATATATATATTATATATATAATTATATTATGCTTAGTTTGCTAAGCACAGCTTTTACTGCGGAAACTGGACAACGTACATACCTACATATATATGTATGAACATACTAGCTGTGCCCGCGACTTCGTCGGCGTGGACGGCTTTTTTATCTTTCGTAAAAATGTTTATTTTTTTTTCAATAAAAAGTATCCTATGTTACTTCTAATACCTCCAAGAATATGTGTACAAAGTTTTATAGTGATCTCTTAAGTAGTTTTTACGTGAAAGCGTAACAAATAAACTTACATTTATAATATTAGTAAGATACCCTCACAAAGGTCACCGAAGGAGTAGGCAGAGGTGTGTAGGTACTACCTACAGACCAACTTTCAGCTAGGGATATTTTTTTGCTGCCAAAGTGACAGATGGCGAGTCAATCGCCGTTACTCAACAGGACCGATACTTCTTTAATTTCTTCTCAAACGTATGCAGGTTTCCTCTCGATGTTTCCCTTCACCGTAAAGCTCGCGGTGTGACAAATCACTGTACTTAAGTTCAGAAAAACTCAAAGCACTCGGCCTCCACAATGCACGTTAATCATCAAAAGAGTCTCAATGTATTTGACACAAATATGCTATTTAAAACCTCAATATAAACAACGTTATCACAAAAGCGTCATAGCCAGATTACATCGTGGTCCCCTAGAGATTGACCTAAGTTGTTTGGCTCTAATATAAAACCATATTTCAACACTGACCATGAGGCATTTTCCTCCAATTTTATAAATAATATATAATAATAATAATATATCCTCACGCCTCATTGGTACAGTCGAGATTTGCGACCTTTGCGTCGCAGGCAACTGCTCGAACCACTCGGCCACCACGGCTCATTGCTCAATTTATTATTGTAATTATAAATACAACAGGAAATATACACGTTTATCTTAAGCTTTCGCGTAGATCCCTTTCTGACATTTCTAATTCCAACATTGAAAAGTCTACGTTATCTTGAAGTGACCTGAAACACAAACATTGCAAGTTCGAATCCCGACTGTACCAATGAGTTCTTTTGAACTTAAGAACAGTCATTAGTCACACCACGAGCTTTGCGCTGAAGAAAAACATCGAGAGGAAACCTGCATCCGTTTGACAAGACATTCAAAGACTTATGTAGTTGTCGTGCTTGAGAATCGACAATGGGCTCGCCATCTGTCGTTTGCACGTTTGCACCTAAAATATATCTCTGGCGAAAAGTGGTTGTGTACACATATACACCTCTGCCGACCCCTTCGGGACCCTTGTTGAAAGACGAAGATAATATTATTGTAACACGATTTTCATCAGTCATCAAATGACCAGTTCAGTTCAATGAATGTTTAATAATAACAACACATTATTGCTAGCGTGACCTTAGTGACCTGATAAGATTGTGATACTGAAAACAAATGTAAAAATACATACTTGTGAGAAAAATAGATATTATACTTGTAATGTTGTCATATACTTAACACCATTAATATGTATTTAAGGCCAGATTAGTTACTGAACGAATAATTTAAGAAAGTAGAACGCTGGGAATATTGAAATCGGGGAATGAGAAAATACAGTAAGGATTCTGAGGACATATATTTTATGGATGAAATAAATAAGGTCTAAGTCCGGCCCACGTGATGGTAAGTGGTTACCAAATATAGAGAGAATTGGCGCTCTACTCACACTGCCTACCTCTTCAGGGCCTCGTTGTGTTGATATGTATATATGTAGGTATGTATTTTAATTTCTGCCACCACTTTTTATAGGGCACTTTATGTGACATGACGGCATCTTTAAGAATATCTTAGCAAGAAAAATAGGAATAGGAAGACCAAGATTAACACGAGACCGAACAAAAACATAGTGTCTCTCATGACGTAAATGCAGGTCAAAGAGATTGCGCTGGACAGAGGCCAATGGAAGGAATTGCATCAGAGACGCCGACAAGAGCTGGACTCTTAAATCTATGATCATGGTGTAGTGACTCACATAAGTTAACTATATATAAGGCTAATTATAAGGTCTAATAGGTGGGGACAAAAGTTTTCCGTTTAGGTAAGAAGTCAAGAGCACTCAAAATCTGCAAGGGATGAAAGATGTGATATTGTCTTGTTCTGGGCTATATGTTTACTCATTGATAAATAAACATTTATGTTAATTGTGAATAATTTTGTTAATCCTGAATATTTATTGTTAATTATGAATATGTATTGTTGAATACTGAAAGAAGATGTAGTGACAAAAATTGAGAAATGTATGCTGAGAGAATGAATGAAGAACGATTGACGAAAAAAGTTTTTAAGGCGAGTGTGAATGAAAGTGTTGGAAGGGGTAGACCTAGTAGGGGTAGACCGGACGTTTCTAGACTAAATTAGGGATGTTTTGAAAAAAGGCCAGGTCAAGAGTACCCTAAACCGAAGAGCATGAATGAAGAGAATAAAAGTGGAGGAAGTGGTCTCAAGTGGTGGTAACAAGTGGAAAGAAGTGGTCTCTGCCTACCCTTACGGAAAAGACGCGTGATTATATGTATTGTTCATGTGTAAATATCTTGTCTTTCTATAACATAATGTCATAGACCACAGTTTGTTGTGGCATAAGAACAAAAGAGGTATGTATGTCTAAAGAGAACTGGCCCTCTTAACTCTCTGTCTACTCTGTGACTCTTTATTATTCCAATTCAGATGGAGGTTATTATTGACGTAATCATTTATTAAAGTTACTCAACTGACAATGAATGTGAATAGTGGGTTCAATAAAACATAATTTTTGTCATTGAGATAAAAGTCATGACATAACACTAATTTCTGGAATATTTTGACAAGGTCATCAAATTATCAGTCTTAGCTCTCTATTTGTGCGAGTAAATTGTGATTTAAAACATATTTAGTTATCAACATGCAGAGACTGTTTTTTACATTATTTCTGACATGGATAACAGTCCTTCAAGGATTGTTCTTGTTGATAATGTTTGTTATTCTATCATGCAAAAGCTACCGAATGGTATCAGATGAAATTTGACAAAGAGATAGATAATAAGCTGGATGAATACATGGGATATTTTTTAAACCAGAAAAATAACTTTACACAGGTGAAACTACCGCATATTTTGAAGATACAATACAAAATGTATATATTGTATTAAATGCATGGTGTCTCATTTTATAATGCGTATCTGAGTTTTTAAAAGCTAACCCAAGACAGCTTAGGTTAGATACTCAATAGACACACAATCACTTTTGCTGGACTTCCATTTTAGGTGTCAGCTGGACAGATGACGAATCCATCATTGTTTTTCAAGCATGTCTAAACATACATCTTTGATACATAAGCAGGTTTCCTTTAGATGTTTTCCTTCAAACTTAAAGCTTGTGACTAATCACTGTACTTGAGTTCAGAAGTACTCATTGCTACATAGTCAGGGTTCAAACTTGCAATCTTTGCCACCATAAATAGCATCATAATAAAATATTTGCCTAAATAGGTATTTTTCTAATGTTTTTCGTAAGTATATGAAACTGATAATATATATTTTATCAACAGGCAAATGCTTACACATTACACTATACACTATTTGAATTTCATAAATGTATATTTGTGAGTAATATTTATCTAGTAGTAGCGGATTTATATAATATGATGCTTAGTTCTGCTATAAATAATAATAAAAAAACTTTCTCTTAGTGTTTTGGCATATTATTAAATTACTTAAGACAAATAAAAATAAGCATCATAGCAAATTTATTGTAAGTTCCTCGTAATTAAGCACGCCCAATTAGATTAATTATTCAGTATAATAATTTTGTATTCGAATACAAGTATGACTTCACAAATCAAAGTAAAAAAAATACTTACGTCGTAGTCCCTTGGCTACAGAAACTGTGAAATTATTTAGAACAGACATCGTTTAAAGCCGGTACTAAGTCCACATAAAAAACTCAGAGAACACTTTAAAGTACGTACAGTTAGAAAAATAAGTCTCTTTATCTTAGCCCACGATTATAACACGCTAAACACGCAAGACAACACAGAAATCACGGAGTAACCACGACCTTATTACGGTGTGACTATGCGACTAATGAGACAAATATTATCGAAGAACCCGAGCTTCAATAGAGGCGTGGTGATAAAATTAATGAATTCGCGGCTCGCGCGAGCGGTGTTAACGAACGTGATAAGCTATCTTGTTATTAATAGAAACATCGAAGAGAACCAAACAACACCTTGCTTTGCAAGCTGCTTGATTGAAGTCAATTAAAACGTCAAAAACATATGTCAATCATTGTTGGCTTTAAGGCAGAAGTTACTTTCTCCGTTCAGAAATATAAACAACAAATTGGTCAAAACTAGTGACCATTTCTCCCATCGTTCCTAATCCTAAGATAAATCATACATACATGCATACATATCATCATGCCGAGTCTCTTAACGGGGTAGACAGAGAGAATTGAGTGCCAGTTCTCTACAGACGTTTCGTCCACATTCATCAGTCTCTTCATACATGCTCGTCGGTTTCGAGTACTCTTGCTTGACGTTCCTGTCTTTGAGTATCCGATCGTCGAGCGATTTGATCATCATGACCATCCATTATTATTTATTATTATATTACCAACGACTCCGCCAGGCTGACGGCAGGACAATGAGGTGCCCAGTTTCTTTCGAGGTCTGAGATCGACCTAGGAAAGCGACACCTATCGAAGTATCTAAGTAGTGGGCTGGACTCAGTCAATCGGCACTAATTCCATCCTTGATCATAGCTTCACGTATTTAACAAGTGTACCACGTCCTCTAGACTTACATATCTCTTTCGCTTCGCCCACATTCATCAGTCTCTTCATACATGCTCGTCGGTTTCAGGTACTCTTGACGTTCCCGTCCTGGAGCGTCCGATCAATTTGATCTAGGTAGTTATACACAATATACTTTCCTTTATATGTTTAAGACTGCATTGATCATTCCAAGAGCTTTACGCGGAAAAACATCGAGAGGAAACCTGCATACCAAAGATTACAATGTATACTGTAACACTGCATACTTTGAAAAGAATTTCATAGACGTATGTATAGTGCTTAAAAAAGCGATGGATCGCTAACTGTCATGGACACCTAAGTGCATCTCCAGCAAAGACACCCCGTCGAAGAGTGGAGGCGTAAAGAAAACTGTGGTAGTAGTTGTGTGCGTCTTCGTGGATGGCACTGTCTATATACGGGGGGCATAGTTTTGTGGGTGTCAAATTGTGACAGCGAGGGTTGAAATAAAACAAGGTATCTGGATACTTGTATATTAGTTCCGCTGTAAAAGAGCTAATTAACGTTACAAGCAATAAATAACAAATTTAACAACACTGTTCACTTGACTCACATTATTTACATCACATTAATATTATGAGAATTCTTCAAACATAATTAAACTTTTTACCAACTTATTGATATCGCTGATTACATCTCTTCAATGTATTTCTTCTAAATATCTTCAGGAAGATGAATTCATGTTTTATTTCATAGCACTTTTGAGTATATTTTACAATGTTGTAGGTATCAATACATAATACATTCCCACTACACCCAGTGCAAACTTTACGGTAGAGTTGCCATTCAAGTGGGATGTAATCAGCGAAGTCAGTGAAACATGTGATTTTACTCTATGGTTATTTACCAGTCGGCGCCGTTTATGGTCCCGGCACATCTATGGCAAAATTTATTATCCAATGTAATAAATCATCTATTCAAAATATAAAATTTCCGAACGTTTGTAGTCTGCTAGTTTCGATGAATTGAAATGCCACAGGTTAAAAAACCATAGAGCTAAAATCTGAACACATAATTTTATTAATACTATACCAAGAAAAACCTAAATTGAAAAGACCGCGAAAATTCAACCTTAATAACCTTTAATTTTAAACGACCCGAACAAACTTTTGAACTAACTTTCCAAACAAAACCAAAGGAATCAGGAGAGAACAATACAACTGTAATTATTAAAGATAACTAAATCATGTCTAGTTTAATATTAAGATTAATTATTAAATAAATAACAAGAAATATTATAATTATTTGGTAGGAATAAAATGAAAAGCATTATGTTAGTATACAACGTCGTGACCTGTTCTAATTGTATTTTTTTTTATAAGGATCATTATTAAATAGACATGGTAATAAGGCTTTCGCGCACGCGCTACCATTTCGCACGAAATGAGCTATGTATGTTTAATAGCTGAATCCAAAAGCAATCTAGGAAAACCCTAACTTGGAATAGGTCTAGTAACACAAATTAGAGTACTAGTACACGAGTAAGGCAATTTTATTGTTATTTATCCCCTCGCGGTGTAGGCAGAGAGTAGAGCGCCAGTTTTGTCTGAACTTGCAGACCGCTCTCGCCTCATCCTCATTCATCAGTATCCATAACGCCAATAAAGATAGTGCCATCCACGAACACGCGCCCTACCAATTTTTTGTAGAGATGCGGGGAGTATGGCCCGACTATTAATTGTAGTGTGCGTGTGCACTCATAGGTAATCAGTGTGTACTGGTAAAACAAATTTTTTTTTGGAAGGTTGCACATTTACACTATAAACTATAGTGAAGAATAGTGGGGCGCGTCTTCGTGGACGGCGCAATCTATATATAGTATTTGAAACTTTTAATACATATGAGTTTACCAAAGGATAATCTTGACCAATTTGTTATATCAATATTTTACAATCCAAAGTGAATTATTACAGGAATATTTTTTACTAATAAATTGAAATGAGTAGATAACTACGCCTTGAGATACATATATATGGAGGGATAACTTGGAAAGTTAACATGACATGATATTATTATTATTAATCAATAGTGCGAAAGATACGCATGATGTATGTGTGAAATCTACGAGTAGCAAGGGAACACAATACCGTGTCCCTTAAGAGAACGATTATATTAAATTGTAAATATGAATTGGTATGTTCCATCCAATGAAATTTGAATTTCGCGTCATTATAAATCTATGGTACGCGCCAGTTTTCCTTTTCTCATTGTCTATGGTATCGCTAACCACGTTATGATGTCTATTATTGCTGCTTCTTAAAACTGACCATTTCACTATTGAAAATGGTGGCAATAATATGTTAGGACAGGTTTTCACAAGAATTTCGGGACAATTCTACTAAAGGAATGTATCATCTGCATCTATCTCGCTCACACTTAGGCGTGCTGTAATTGCGATATCTCATTTACGTCGATATTTATTGGGTTTAGTGTGATGTATTGTACTTGTAAAGAAGCCTTTTAAATACATTACATCGTTGAAGAAATTAAAAGAAAAGAAGTAAAAAGCACATAGTTTTTTTTTATATATTATACAAATTATTCGTACGTCAATGCACCATTACAAGAATTTCGATCGAAAATTGTTAGTTATTTAATTGACTAGAATTAGCAATGAGTAAGTTCAAGTTAGGTAAATGTCATATTGAACCGCGATGCTGTTCTAAATTTGAATTATGCTATACTAATGTTAAACTGCGATTGAACCGCGAAAACAACTCTGTTCTAAATTTGAAATAAGCTATACTTGTGTCCAACTGTAATGGAACAGGATCGAAGATGGACGCTTTTCTAAATTTGAATTATGCTATACTAACGTCAAATTATAATTGAACCGCGCATTCGACACTGTTCTCAATTTGAATTATACTACACTAATGTCAAACTGCGTTCTTTAGAAGAAACCGAGTATAAATAAATCGGATATTTAATTTTAAAATCGACGACCCACGAAACGTGCGTAATATATTACAAGTTAGGAGGACACTATTCGAGAACGCTTTATATTACATTAGCTGTGTCCCGTGACTTTAACCGCGTAATATCCGATTTCATTAGGAGATTTTTATTCTGGAATAAATTATATGTTCTACTTTCATGTTTTACTTACAGCCATTCTGGCGCAAATTTTTAACATTCTTAAAAACATTCGCATTTATATTATTAGAGTACGACGTAATTCATTGAAACCAAAATCTACGTCACGGGTCAAATATTGCTTCGTTAAGGTCACAACAGTGTTTATAAGTATACTACGAACGAAACCCTCTAAAATACCTATACATAATCACTTACCTTTTAAAATTAGGAGCATTGTAATTGGCACTCAATACTGACACTGCCAGAGTCAGAATCGGAACTATTGACCGTTCATCAAAGAGTGATTGAATGAGAACGAAATAAACGGTCACATGACGCTAAGCAAGAGATGCATTCATAGCAGAAAATAGTCCTTATCTATTGTAAAGCCTTCAAATTGTAAGACTTCATAACTAATCTAACTATGAAACTTGCCGTTGATTAGAGAGCGACCGAATGAGAATGAAAAAATCGATCACTAACAAAGATGTACAAGTTTATATATAAGTGGTTATAAAATACATTAAGACCAATTTGGTCTCATTGTTAACACAACGCATTCAAATATCGACTTAATATATTAATACATAAGCTATAATATTGCTTTGTAAGGAATTGACAGGTCTCGATGCAAGCCATGTTCGCTCAAAATATTCTTAAATTCTGCATTTTTAAATCTGTGAATATTTTTGCTTTTCAATTATCAACTTAAAAAATTAAGCAATAAATAGCACAACGAAGTAAATATGTTATTGCTTTAATATATCTATTTCTCTCTTTCGAACGCACCATAATGGCCGCGATCTCTTTCTCACATCATCTCTTACTTACTGTCGGCCAATAGGTATAATGATACGACAAATGCCCTTCAAACACCCTCCTTTTAGAATTTTAGCCCCAGATCAAATATCAACAACATTCCGGCACACAAAAGTGAACTTTATCGCTTGACGATAAAGTATATTTTCGCCTACATTACATACCGTGCAATTTTCAAGTGTTAGTAATTAGATAGTGTGGTTTTTCAGTCTTCTTTCTTGTTTTGTACGGATTTCGACTCCTCCTCTGCGGGAGAGGGAGAGCGATCCGAGTCTCCTTCCACACCTACAAAGGGAATTATAATAATATATATCCTCACGCCTTCCCACAAGGGTCCCCGAAGGGCTAGGCAGAGGTGTATAGGTAATACCCACACACCCACTTTCCGCCAGAGGTATATTAGGTGCCAACGTGACGAGCACGACTATACATACGCCTTTGAATTTCTTCTCAGACGTATGCAGGTTTCCTCTCGATGTTTTCCTTCACCGTAAAGCTCGTGGTGTGACTAATCACTATACTTACTCAGAAAAACTCATTGGTACAGTCGGGATTCAATCTTGCGATCTTTGTGTCGCAGGCAACGGCTCGAACCACTCGGCCACCACGGCACAAAAGGAATTGAATCTTTATATCTAATATCTATCTACAAACTACAAAATCCATGGTGGTCGAGTGGTTCGAGTAATCGCCTTCAATTAAAAGACCGCCAGTTCGGATCCTGATGACTGTACCAATGAGATTTGACCCGAGTCTATTAATTGTATTGTGCATGTGCACTCATAGGTAATCAGTGTGTACTGACAATACTCAAACATTAGTGGAAGGTTGCACACACTATAAACTATAGGGAAGAAAAGTGGGGCGCGTCTTCGTGGATGGCACTATCTATACATCTCACAAACATCTGTCTTAAGCGGGGATCAAACCCGCTACACTAATACACCATCGGTCACTCACCAGCTACGTGTTGGTACGATACATTGTTGCTTTGGGGGGGCTTGTCCTCATCAGTGTCGCTGGCTGAGCTGGCCACTGAAGAGTCCTCGCCACCTACCGGTAGGCAGACACAATGTTGAAAAAATATTTGGTTGCCTACTGGCCTCGGGTCGGTAGATTCCTTGGATTCCTTCCAAGGATGGTAACGTCGAGATTATTCGAATAGGGCAACCTTTTATGTACGTTAATCGGCATTCCACTTAGATATAACCAACAATTTATATAGAGGTATGTACGTCTTTAGGTGAGGCCTATGTCCAGTGGGTGATGATGATGATGATGTAAGTCTAGAGAGAACATGCGCTCTACCATATATGCATATCCGGTTAACTCGGCGTGATAATATGTATTACTAGCTTATGCCCGCGGCTTCGCCCGCGTGGAGTTCGAAAAAGTAACTTATGTATTTTCCTGCTAGAATCGGTTCGGCCGCTATGCCGTGTAAGAGCATCATACTTTATAATATTAGAACTTTGAATTTTCGGGATAAAAAAAAATTTTAAAGTAGCCTGTCTTATTCCTAGGTATAAGCCATCACGATTTCAACTTTCAGCCAAATCGGTTCAGCCGTTTTGCCGTGAAAGAATCACAAACATCCAAACTTTCATATCTATACTAATATTATAAAGCTGAAGAGTTTGTTTGTTTGTTTGTTTGAATGCGCTAATCTCAGGAACTACTGGTTGGAATTGAAAAAATATTTTTTTGCATTTCTCTAGGAAGGCTTTAGGCTATATAACATCACGCTACGACCAATGGGAGCGAAGCATAGATGAAAAATGTTGCAACGGGAAAAAATATTCCTTTTTGAGAGCTTTCGTTGAGTGCGCTGCGTAAACGGTTTAAGTTACGAAAATATCATGTATGAGGGAATTGTTCCTCTTTAAAAGTTCTAAAAAAAGTCCGCAACGGCATATGTCTATCTTTTAAGATTGACTCACTATAACCTTTTTTATGGCAATTAAGTCCGCGATGGGCTCATAAACAACTTAACCAATTTCAATCGAATTTGCACACCGTGTGCAGGTTGATCCAACTTAAAGATAAGATAGCTTACATCACAATTGGACCCGATAGGTGGCGCTGCGATCGTGTTTCAGGATTTTTTTTCCCGCCCAGCTTCGTTCGGGTGAAAAAGTTAAATTGCCCGTAGCACGATCACAGCGCCACCTATCGGGTCCAATTTAATATAGCCTATGTTACTCGTGGATAATGTAGCTTTCGAATGGTGAAAGAATTTTTCAAATCGGTCCAGTAGTTTTTGAGCCTCACGAATTAACACACGAATGTATTCATTACAACCAAACAAACAAACAAACAAAGTTTTCCTCTTTATAATATTAGTGTAGATAAGATTATGAGTAGTTTAGAGGTCACAGTCCGTACCAGTGAGTGCGCGGGGCTGTATGGCGGGCAAGGCCCCCCGCGGCGCCGGCAGGCCCCTGGGGCTCAGCAGCGGCGCGGCGGGCCTCTGCTTGCGCGCCGGGTTCATCTTCCCACAGTACGCACACACGTAGGACACGTATTCGAACTCCTCTACCATCGCCATGCCTGAAAAACATTTATTTATTTACTAGCGACCCGTATCTACATAGATACTGTTGTAATGATATCTACAATATAGGCTCTAGTGGCGCCATCTATGTTTTCTTAGTATAACCTATGTTAGAAATAAAAGTTAGTCGTTAGTGTGTCTCTGTGAATGACGTTGTTTTATTTTAGATACTAATAATATGGGACTGTGCGTTAATCACGTGAGGTTCGAAAGCTGGGGTTCGACAAAAATCATGAAAAATCACGAAATATCACAAGGGGGAAGGGGGGAGGATAGTAACATATCACGTGCACTTATTTTTTTGTCAAACGCGTGATTTCTAAACCGAAAACAGGCGTGTAGTGTTAATTTTATAGAAATAGGATTAGATTATACTTTATACGAGTATTTAAAAATAATATAAAGCCGTGGTGGCCGAGTGGTTCGAGCAGTTGCCTGCGACGCGAAGGTCGCAAGTTCGAATCCCGACTGTACCAATGAGTTTTTCTGAACTTAAGTACAGTGATTAGTCACACCACGAGCTTTACGGTGAAGGAAAACATCGAGAGGAAACCTGCATACGTCTGAGAAGAAATTCAAAGGCGTATGTATAGTCGAGCTTGGGTAACGGCGATGGACTCGCCATCTGTCACGTTGGCACCTAATATACCTCTGGCGGAAAGTGGGTGTGTGGGTATTACCTATACACCTCTGCCTACCCCTTCGGGGACCCTTGTGGGAAGGCGTGAGAATATATAAAAATAATAATATGGGTATGCGTATTATATAAAAATAATAATATTAAAAAAATTTGATTCGATTTAGGTAATAAAAAATACAAGTGATTTTTGGTGGGTAGTCGTAAACCTCACTACGTATCACCATGGGGGAGGGCGGGGTTAAACAATGTTAAAAAAGCATCATGTGATTAATGGACAGCTCTTATGTAAAAGATCTAAAGGTTACTGTGACCTTATGTTTAAGAGATAAATATATACCATCGCGGAGTTTCTTATCCATTTTAAGATATACATTTCCGTAATTCAGCGTTTGCGATTTAAGCGCACAAAAATATGTTTGATACGACATCACAGTACAAATCGAGGAATTTTCGCTTCCTCTTGAATGATTATAAATAGCTGAAAACTGTATTTAATTCCGTGGTATAGTTTTAAGTGTAGGGCATAACGGGTTTCCCGTTCGAATTTGGAGCTGCCCGACTGGGGCAGGACCTCCACCTAATAGAAGTCCGTAGCCAAATAACACAATTTATTGTGTTGTGTTCCTACGCGGTCAATAAGGTTTCCAGAAATGAGCTCCTTTTGTGAGAAATTCTCACTTCCAACTATAATTACCATAGATAGTGCCATCCACGAAGACGCGCCCCACTATTCGTCCCTATAGTTTATAGTGTAAGTGTGCAACCTTCCACTAATCTTTGAGTATTATCGGTACACACTGATTACCTATGAGTGCATACGCACACTACAATTAATAGACTCGGGCCATACTCCTCGCGTCCCGCGACCCCTGGACTATAAATTGGTGGGGCGCGTCTTCTTCAATGGCACTATCTAGCCATGGTGGCGGAGTCGTTCAAGTCGAAAGCCACTAAAAATTGCTGTTCGAATCCCGACTGTACCAGTCAGTTTTTCTGTACTTATGTACAGTGATTAGTCACACCGCGACCAAAAACACTTACCATTATGAGAACTACAGTCGCTGCATATAAGCGCCATCCGTTGGTTGGGTCCATCTTTCAGCAAGTAGTCCACGACTTTGTCCAGCGCTGAGCGGTTCTTGTCCAGCAGTGGGCGTGGGAGTTGGTCCGACTGGGAACAATAAGCAAATTTGATATAAATATTCACGCTTGGTTTTTTTTGGGGACGGCACCGCGTTTTGTTTTGAGGTATAGAGGCCTCGTGTTTATCACAATATTTTTAGTAAAATAACCTTGTCTACATTGTGATTAATGTGGATGAATGGACCCCACATAATGTGACGCGCAGACGTGGAAGGCCTGGACTGAAGGGAACTGGACATGCACCTGAGCAATTTGTCGGAGATCGATCAGGACCGGCCTTTGCCCAGCAGTGGAACACAATTGGCTATAAATAATATAAAATGTGGATGAAGCGAAAGAGGTTTTTTTCTCTAGGGAGAACTGACGCTCCACTACCTCTGCCTACTCCTACTACTTCAATAGGGAATCACCGTGATAATAAATAATATAATATATCCTCACGCCTTCCCACAAAGGTCCCCGAAGGGGTAGGCAGAGGTGTATAGGTAGTACCCACACACCCCCTTTCCGCCAGAGGTATATTTTAGGTGCCAACGTGACGGACGGCGAGTCCATCGCCATCCATTTCCTTAGTGATACCCAAGCCTTTCGCGTTTGTAATGTTAGTGGGATATAACTTACCCTTAGCCTGGGTCCTTTGTAGAGTGCAGCGGGCGTATTGTAGGCTACTATGTTCATGTTCTTGGAGTTCGGCGTGGAGGTCTGCATCGCCACTATTTGTCGCTGACGCAACTGGCCTGGTGTTGCTATAGCACAAAAATAGGTAATTTAGATTAAACTATTTATAGTGAAACTATTTATAGTTTTTGATAGATAAGCCGTCGTGGCCGAGTGGTTCGAGCAGTTGCCTGCGAGGCAAAGGTCGCAAGTTCGAATCCCGACTGTACCAATGAGTTTTTCTGAACTTAAGTACAGTGATTCGTCACACCACGAGCTTTACGGTGAAGGAAAACATCGAGAGGAAACCTGCATACGTCTGAGAAGAAATTCAAAGGCGTATGTATGGTCGTGGTTCAGTAACGGCGATGGACTCGCCATCTGTCACGTTGGCACCTGGTATTATCTATACACCTCTGCCTACCCCTTCGGGGACCCTTGTGGGAAGGCGTGAGGGTATTATTATTATATTACTTATAATATTATAAAAAAATTCGGATTCTTTGAAGGTATTAAAATATACATGATTTTTGGTAGAGGGTGTGGTGTGGGCGCGTCACCATGGGGGAGGGTGGGTTTAAAAAAAATTAAAAAGACACGTGATTAATGGACAGCCCCTAATACAATCATTGCTTGGAGCGGTGCACAACTTTCTACATTAGTGTTAGACTCTAAGAAACACTCGGGGAAAGGTAATAAGGTTCAATACACTATGGCAGCAGTAACACTACCTACACATTAATAATTTAACACAAACTTTTCGAGAACATTATAGATAGTGCCTGCCACGAAGAATTAGTGTGCGTGTGCACTCATAGGTAATCAGTACATACATACATACATACCATCACGCCAAGTCCCTAGCGGGGTAGGCAGAGAGTATAGAGCGCCAGTTTTCTCTAGACTCTAGGTAATCAGTGTGTACCGATAATACTCAAACATCAAGGAAGAATAGTGGGGCGCGTCTTCGCGGATGGCACTATCAATAAATATGCTAGCACCAAGTTCCTGCAGCAGAGATTTTTTATTTATTTAAATACTCCACGTCCATACAAATCGTACTTTTAATGTAGATATTTTGAGTCTCCAACCCGAACGGAACACTTACGTAATAACTGACGCTCTATACTCTCTGCCTACCCCGTTAGGGACTCGGCGTGATGATATGATGATGATGGATAACCCCTAATTCCTTGTGGATGTTCTGGATGTTCTGATGTACTGACCTTAACACAGCGCTACTCGGTAGCAATGTAAAGCGATCTAGCCGGCTTATGTATAGGGATTCTACCTGGGGCTTGCGGGGTGCTAGGGTTAGTACCGGGTACATTGAGGGACGGCACGAAGGGCTTCAGTGCTTTCGACTGCTCCTCAGGACTGCCGTACTTGTCCAGGATCTCTTTGGCGACCTGTAATGGAAATGTACAGGAACGTTTTATTTCTTAATATATATAAATTACGCGTCACGTTGTTTGTCCGCAATTGACTCCTAAACTACTTAACAGATTTCAATCAAATTTGCACAACGTGTGCAGTTTGATCAAACTTGAAAGTTAGGATAGCTTGCATCTCAATTTATAGTCGCCATATTTTTTTATTGCAAATTATTTTGTAAGCCGTGGTGGCCGAGTGGTTCGAGCAGTTGCCTGCGACGCAAAGGTCGCAAGTTCGAATCCCGACTGTACCAATGAGTTTTTCTGAACTTAAGTAGTGATTAGTCACACCACGAGCTTAACGGTGAAGGAAAACATCGAGAGGAAACGTATGCGTACGAATATATGCATATGCATGCATATGAATACGAATACGAAGGAGCGTATGTATAGTTGTGCTCGAGTAACGGCGATGGACTCGCAATCTGTCACGTTGACACCTAATATACTTCTGGCGGAAAGTGGGTGTGTGGGTATTACCTATACACCTCTGCCTACCCCTCCGGGGACCCTTGTGGGAAGGCGTGAGGATATATTATATTATTATTATTATAAGTTTTTAAGAAGCACTGTTTTTGATTTAAAAAAAAAATAACTTAAAGTGTAGTCGGGGCAATACCTTATAAGTCTCTGTATTCATAACCTCCTCCAATATCTTCTTCTTCTCCTCTCGCATCTTCTTTAGCTGGATCCTATTCTTGCTAAGGGTCCAGTTGTAATACCAGGATATTGTGGAGCGGAGTAATATAACCCTGGAATTGGTCAATACAGTCGAGTGACGCGTAAGTCCAGCGAGAACTGTCGCTCTACTCTGCCTACTCCTGCATACACCTGATAGGCAATATGTGAAAAAGCTTCTACAAAAGTAATAGTAATAATATCTTCACACCTTCTCACGCCTTTTTCAATTTCTCCTCTTAAGAGAGGTAGGGCATAACGGGTTTCCCGTTCGAATTTGGAGCTGCCCGACTGGGGCAGGACCTCCACCTTATAGAAGTCCGTAGACAAATAACACAATTTTTTGTGTTGTGTTCCTACGTTGTGAATAAGGTTTCCAGAAATGAGCTCCTTGGGGAGGGGGGAGGATTGTTACATTGTGTTGGAAGCAGAGGGATTAAACCCATTATGCTACCAACACACTGTAACTCTCCGAACACAAAGTGGCAACGCGCAAGTGATACTTCGGTATCGTGGGCGTAAATAGGCTACGGTAACCGTCTCCCATCAGGTGGGCCGTATGCTTGTTTGCAACTCTTGTTGTATAAAAAAAAAAAACGTATGCAGGTTTCCTACTAACACAAAAACTATAATTTTACAAAGTTTAAGTGTATTTTTGTAATATCAAATATAACATTTTACTTTTGTAAACAAATATGCACGTATATATACGGTAATGAAAACAAAACAGTTAAAATTTTTGTCCGTCTATCTATTTGTATCGGCATATCATCAAAACGGCTGGACCACTTTTGACGGGACTTTCACCGGCAGATAACTAACATTAATTATCTGCCAATGCCGCGCTTTTAAAGTATGAATATTACACCGTTGAAAGCGCGGAACACTGCTAGTAAAAACGAACTATTTGCTCAACAAAAAGTTAGATAGAGAGAGAGATATAGATAGAGAGGCAGTAAAATACTCACAATATTGGCAACACCAAAAGGGGAGACGCGTACAGCAACGAGTGTAGCCAGTGTTGACTCCTGCCCACATACATATAGTAGTACAAAATGGCGAATAGGACATATAGGCCCACTGAATAGGCCATCATGTAGCCTATGACACGCTTGTGGGTCTTCTCTTTGTATTGCCCATCCTGCTCTATGCTCTGAATCTTAGTTTCGAGTCGTTCGAGGACTTCGGACGTCGTTTTCTTGCGCTGTAAAGGAAAAATCTTTAGAGATAGACAGAGGTGGAGGCAGAATTGTTCGCCATGATGCCCACTTCTAAGTTCTATCACCGCATCACTCGCCATCGACGGAGAATTCATCCCCATACCTTGGAACCACAAAGGTCTCGTACCGAGCGGTTCCAAAGGAGTTTCCTTCCGCGAACGCTCAGTCTGTGGAATGACCTCCCCGTTGAGGTTTTCCTAGAGAGTTCAGCATGGAGTTCTTCAAGAAGGGGAGGTTCCTGCAGGGTCGGCAGCGCGCGAGCGATACCCCTGGTGTTGAAACCGTCCATTGGCGGCGGTAACCGCTTATCATCAGGTTTGCTGCAGCATGCTTATTTGCCAACCGTGTGGTATAAAGACCTTTGTAGCTAAATAAATAAACCGGCATTGGTTTCGTAACAAAAGTCACATAGACAAGACTTCTTTCAAGTCGGTACAAATGCGAAAGTAAAGAAATGACGTCTGACATTTTTATGAATATTCTAGGTATTTCTATTTGAAAGCAAAATAACTAGAGCGTAACGGATATCTCTATGATGCTCACTGAAATGAGACCTTACGTAATTGTAATAGAACTTGAAACACAATACCGTGGAGCTGTAACTTTCAGAAAGTGAATGTATGAGCTTTTATGGCTAGAGAGCTGTTTACTTTCATATGAATATCGACTTAGTTGACAATACTGCCATCTATCGGTCAATGATCGTACTAATTTTATTAATGTGAAAGTTCGTGAGGGAGTTTGTTACTCAATCACCAGAACGGCTGAATGGAATTGGACCAAATTTCGCATAGAAATAAATAATTAGCTGCATTAACACTTGGGCTAGTGTGTTATTCCAAAAAAACTACCGTTGATATTAAGGCAGGTAAAACCGCGAGACACATGGGGTATAAGGTTTTCCCTGGAGAGTACAGCATGGAGTTCTTCAAGAAGGGTGTGAAAAGATTCCTGCAGGGTCGGCAACGCGCGAGTGATACTCCTGGTGTTGCAAGCGTCCATAGGCGGCGGTAACCGCTTACCATAAGGCGGACCGCATGCTTGTTTGCCACCCAAGTGGTATAAAAAAAAAATTAAAAAATAAACAAAAACCGATGATAACAATGCGAAAGTGTCTGGAAATGGCAGAGGAAGACCACGTTCAAACTCCCTATATCAAATTAGATCGATCTGTTAAGAGTACACGAAACGTCTGCAATAAAATAATATAAGAAAGTATACCTTAATGGGTACCCCACCCATCTAGAGATGTGACCCACAGGCGAGATGTAATAGATAGTACCTAACCACACGGGTAGGTACTATACCCCTTCGGGGACCCTTGTGGGAAGGCGTAAGGATATATGTATTACTAGCTTATGCCCACGGCTTCACCCGCACGGTGTTCGAAAAAGTAGCTTTGGAAATTTTCCTGCTAGAATCGGTTCAGCCGCTATGCCGTGAAAGAGCATCATACATTATAATATATTAAGAACTTGCAAGAAGAGGCAGAGGAAGGCCCCGTTCCAACTACCTGGATCAAATAGATCGGACTCTGAAGGACGGGAACGTTAAGAGTACTCGAAACCAACGAGCATGTATGAAGAGACTGATGAATGTGGACGAAGCGAAAGAGGTATGTAAGTCTAGAGAGAACTGGCGCTCTTTACTCTCTGCCTACTCCGTCAGGGACTTGGCGTGATGATATGTATGTATGTAAGAACTTTGAATTTTTCAGTATTAAAAAAATTGCCTATGTCCTAT
Organism: Drepana arcuata; assembly: GCA_016069955.1. NCBI lineage: Eukaryota > Metazoa > Arthropoda > Insecta > Lepidoptera > Drepanidae > Drepana > Drepana arcuata. The sequence continues at coordinate 3,612 of JACCPG010001829.1, read as the reverse complement.
TCCTAGGTATAAGCCATCACGATTTCAACTTTCAGCCAAATCGGTTCAGCCGTTCGGCCGTGAAAGAACCGCAAACATCCAAACTTTCACATTTATAATATTAGTAAGAAGTAAGATAAGATAAGAAGATTATGTAAAGCACCCTCTTTTAGCCGGAGTTATATATTTACGTGCAAACGCGACACATTCAACGACAACGACAATTCTCTTAAAAATATACAGGTTTCCTTTCGATGTTTGCCTACACCGTAAAGCCTGGTGTGACTAATCACTGTAGATAAGTTCAGGAAAGAGTCAGGATGATTGCAACCACTCGGCCACTACGGTCAACGCAGAGCATTGAAAATTAACTCTGAACATTGCACTACTCTGTACTGCACAGGGGCGTAGACTATTAGCATTTCATGCTATTGAATGCTAATTTATTGGAATCATGGCCTACGTAACATTGGATTTTATTGAAAACATTGGCCCGTAGTTGATCCCCACTTCCTAACAATACCTAACGTAGACATTGACTAGCTACAGTGTATTGATAAATTTTATAGGGTCGCTTTATAAATAGGTAGTACTAACTAATGTCTATACAAACTAATATTATAAAGAGGAAAGATTTATATGTAAGTATGTTTGTATTGAATAGGCTCCGAAACGACTGGACCGATTTCAAAAATTCTTTCACCATTGGAAAGCTACATTCACCCTGAGTGACATAGGCATAGGCATATTTTCTTTTGTAAAAAAATATCTTATGTCCCGTGCGAAGTCGGGACGGACCGCTAGTGTATTTATAAATGCGAAAGTCTGTGAGTATGTTTGTTCCTCTTTCACACAAAAACTACTGAACGGAATTGGATGAACTTTTGGCACAGAGATAGATTATTAGCTGTATTAAAACATGGCATTTTATTCCAGAAAAAAAAACAAATTGTCTCTCGTAGCGTGAGTTCCGGGAACTTTTGCTACTTAAACGGTCAATGGCGAGACCTAGGCCTCCAGCCAGGCACTTTGCTAAGTGCTAGTGCACAGTGCTAAGCAACACAGCTAAGGGCACCCCCTGTGGGGTACGGACCTTGGCTTAGGGCGTTGCTGGATCGCGAGCAAGGGAGCTGGGCCGGATTGTTAATTTTATATATATATTATTTGGGACGGGATTTGCGCGTCTGGCTCGGCGCAGGCCGGTGTTTGCGGCGGGGGTCGGGCTGGACAGCGATATACATATACAGAGCAAATATACACAAACATACATTAAAGAATAATTTATCTTCACAAATGGTCCCAAAACAACTTCTAAGCCAACGTGACAGATGTCAAAACCGTGAATAAGATTTCCAATATACATCCACTTGCGTTACCTTGTAAATTTATCAACTTAAGATAAAGTACTAAGCGTTATCTGCAGTAAGATGGAATTATAGAACACTAACACATAGACGTAAAAACGTTACATTATATTTATAAAACATTATATAAAAAGCCTTTGTAGCAGAGTTGTTCGAGCAGTCACTCGCAACATAAAGGCTGCAAGTTTGAATCACCAACCACATCTATGTGTTCTGACGAGTACGGTTATTTGTCACACGCCAAGCTTCACGGTGTAGGAAAATATGTATGTTTGAGAAGGAATGAAAAAGAAAGAAAAGAAGGGTGTGAAAAGATTCCTATAGGGTCAGCAGCGCGCGAGTGATACCCCTGGTGTTGCAAGCGTCCATAGGCGGCGGTAATCGCTTACCATCAGGCGGGCCGCATGCTTGTTTGCCATTAATGTGGTATAAAAAAAAAAGAATAAATAATAAAAGCGGTGATTAATAAAAACTGTGGTGGTCGATAGGTTCGAGTTGGAGACTGAACCTTACAAAGAAACTCTCTTGAAGAATTTCTTACAAAATTTACTATAATTTATTTTCATGGCTAACTAATAAAGTATTTTACTAGGGATTTTAATGATATAAATACATATATATACATAATATAAATTTATACCACATTACTTCAGTGTCTAAGTACAAATATCCTCATTACCATACATACTCAATTCATATTATGCTAATCATACATTTCTGTATGAATTCTTAGACCATAATATGTATTCTGAAAGCAATATCAACTTACACAATTTAAGTTTGGTTACATAGAAAGGATGAGTGAAGAAAGATTGACGAAACAGATATACAAACCAAAAGTGTGTGCAAGAAGAAGCAGAGGACGACCACGTTCCAACAACCTGGATCAAATCGATCAGACGCTCAAGGACAGGAACATTAAGAAAGCCAACGAGCATGTATGAAGAGACTGATGAATGTGGACGAAGCGAAAGAGGTATGTAAGTCTATAGCGAACTGGCGCTCTATACTCTCTGCATACCCCATTAGGGACTTTGCGTGATGATATGTATGTATGTATGTAAAATTTTAATAAATGAAAAGAGACGTCTGTAATTCATGAAATCGTGAAATGATCTTGTGAAGATTTAAGTGTATGCAACATGCATAATATACAGCAATTATTCAAGGAGTTACCAGGAACTGGCAAGTATGAATAGGTTGAACATGGATAAAGACCAAGGTCCAGAGTTATACACTCCCATCCCACAGCAATTTCTTCATATATATATTGTTTTTGACAACTTGCAACAAGAGCGAACAAGAACAAGAAGCGGTTACGGTATCCTATTTACGCTCACGATCACCTACTGCTCAACATTTGTATAACTAATAATGTTTGTCCGTCATTGATACCGAGACTGCTTAGCTTACAATCAGTTAATATTGTGTAAATTGGATTTTATTTACTATTATTCCCTATGATAGGTTTAAAGTCTTTTCAGTTAATAGGAGAATTAGAACAGAGACATGTCCAGCCATCAATGTCTTGAAAATTGTAAGGATTTCTAATAAACCAACTAGTAGCATGTTATAAAACAATATGATGTTGTCTCTGCATGTATTTATAAACATAAAAGATATAAGAAGTATTTGTAGGTTGAAAACAATGCATTGCATTCTACGATGATTTGAATACTAATCAATTGACTAACATCAACTTTTTCATCAATAAAGGTTGGTAATTGGTCTGGTATTGTAAGAGGCTATTGGCAGTATCAGACAAGCCGTATGCTTGTTTGCCACCTGCATTGCATGAAAAAAATATGAAAAAAGCACTTTATGAATAAGGTGGATCTTAATAAAAAAAAATATGTCTCATCACATATGTCCCATTGTTAAACATGTGTACAGCTCATTTTCACATAAATATGAGAGCACAAAGACAAAAATATACAAAAAATAACTCATTGTAGTCAATGAACTCAGGCAAAAACTGACATACTATAATTTATTTGTACACTACGGGTCAAGAACGAGCAATTGACGGCCCGCCAAATATTACAACAATATCAAAATAGCTTTGGCTACGATACAAAATCTAATATGAATTCAATCATACTCACGCGAAATCTTGATATAATTAATCCCATGGTGACTAGTAGTAGTGAAGCTCGCTTCAAATCGGAGACGAACACTAAGTAAAAATCTAGATTTCTTGTTTTGGTGTCTAAGTATACGTTTAGCGGATGCAACCAAGCAAAAATTGATGACGATTGACTTCACGACT
>JACCPG010001827.1:0-20731 GCA_016069955.1 Drepana arcuata | reverse complement strand
CAGGCGCTGCTGGGCGCGCGCCTGCTGCACCCCGACACGCTCATGCAGGCACACACACACACACACACACACACGCAGGCGCTGCTGGGCGCGCGCCTGCTGCACCCCGACACGCTCATGCAGGTACACACACACACACACACACACACACACACACGCACGCACGCACACACACACACACACACACACGAGTGAACATTTCACTTCTTTACCTTCCCCAAATGGACACTTGTATACAATGCAGACAGACATACTAACACGCATCAGTTTTTTTTATTAGCGTTTAATATGTGTAATTTGTACATCAGGAGCTGGACGGTGCTCGGCTACAGATAGTGGAGGTGGAGGGCGCGGCGGGCGAGGGGGAGAGGGACGAGGACGGCGACTGCATGAGCGACCTGGCGCTCAGGCTGCACGAGGACTCGCTGCACGACGACGACCAGGTCGGACACCACACCACACCACGGGATCTCTAGGGGTCACGAAGTTTTATCCTATTGACGCAAAAACTAGTGAACAGACATGGATGAAATTTGCCAAAGAGATTTATCTATTTAAAAATACCAATGAAATCAAATAGTACGCGGGTGAACGGCTGATACTATATGTGTATGTACATTTTATTATAAACACAACAATGGAGCAGATTGATCGGATAAATATTTAACAGTAATATTTTAGGGGTTTGTAAATTCTAAACACCTCTGCCTACCCCTGCCTTGTGGGAGCGGTGAAGATATATTATAATATTTGTTGCAGTCTAGCACTAGTAGCACGGGCGGTCACGTGGTGAATGGAGTGAGTGGGGAGCACGGGGCGAGTGGGGAGCGGGGGGCGAGTGGGGCGAGTGGGGACCGGGGGGCGAGTGAGGACCGGGGGGCGAGCGGGGAGAGGGGGGCGAGTGGGGAGAGGGGGGCGAGTAGTGATCGCGGGGCGAGTGCGGGGAGGGTCCGCGCGGCGCTGCGGCCGGGGCCACCGGTACACCATCATCCACCCGGTAACTTCATTAAGCATCCCACTGAAATATTATACATACGATTGTTTGTGAGGGTATTGGATCCTCTTCCACGCAAGGCATTTATTGTTTTGTTATTTTATTGTATACTAGTTGTCCCGCCCAGCTTCGCTCGGGTGAAAATATAACCCAGTGGCGCCACCTATCGGGTCCAATTTTGTTCGGATGTTCTCTGAATGAATTTAGCAGAGTAGCACTGGCTATCATTAGCTACAATAAACGATAGGTAATTTTTAATTAATTGTGTATACATGATACAACATTAGTTCGTTTGCTGCACTATCGCATTAGGGTATCCTGTTATGGTAGATGTAAGTTGATATGTAATAAATAAACAATTGTGAATCTAAACCTTTCTTGAATCCACCTTAATAAACACAGAAAATGTCATTCAAATCGGTCCAGCCATTTACGATTCTATAAAGGACATACAAACATTCATTTATATATATATCAGTACCGATTTAGGTGACAGCTTGTTTATTGACTATTATATATATTATTATATTATATTATATTATTATATATTATATATTATTATTTAGGTGACAGCTTGTAATGAAAGCTTTAAGAAGAAATAAATATATAATGATTAATTGTAATGACAATGTTGTTACATTCCAGATTTCCTTGACAACCTCCGCGAGACGCAGCGCCAGATGCTGCAGAGCAAGCCGCCGCCGCTGCCGCCCAAGCCGCCGCGGCCGCCGCCCACACTCGTGTGAGCCGCCCGAGGCTAACGGCACTTGGCCGGGGCCAAGGGTACCTTATACTTGCGACCGCACCCTTGTAGGGGGGGTCATTCAATGTCGTCAGACGAAAAATCCCACTAATATTATTAATAACGAATTTGTGACGTTGGCTCCGCCAAAAAATTTACACATGGGATGGGGAAACAATATACAAAATAAATCCTTTAGTACGCTGGTGAAACTGCGGGGCACACAATTTTATAAGTTATATTCTTCGTCCATGATTTGAGAATGGTTGGTTGAGTGTTTTAATGAAGTGAGATGATGCTTGATTGTCATGTCAATATTGTTTAGGCAATGAAGCCGGTTGTATGTACTGTATCCAGCCTACGGGACATGGAACAGAGTAATACATGTTATGTACTACGCCATATTGGAATGTAATTTTTGTAATTAATAAAGCATTGTGATTATTTATCGACACACCATTTTAGACTTAATGAACGCATTCTAATTCCGGCTTTAAATATGTTAAATACCTACATTAAAGTCACCACTAGTTCAATTTTAAAAAATATGTTAATATAATGTTGGATAAAAATGATTATGATTCATAAAACCACTCTCATAATAATACAATACGAAAAGAAAGAGGTATGTCAGTGTAGAGAGAACTGGCGCTCTATACTTATACTCTCTGCCTACCCCGTTACGGACTTATTCCTTCATACCGTTACAGATATACGTAAGAAGAAGTGTTTGTGTAAAAATTAAAAATGTATTTGCTATGACATTTTATGTAAATATGTTTTAAGGTAATCTCGGTTTATACTAGGATTTTTAAAGTTGTTTAAATACATTGCCGATTTTGTTATCTACCTTATTTTTCTAGCATTCAATAGAAAGTGGATAATATATATTGTCATTTCTGTCTCTTTCGTTTTGTACGAACATAAGAGGGACATACAATTCACGGAATCTACAAGGCATATAATTACTATCATACAATTGTTTAGCTCGCTAGTTGCTATGAGTGTTAGTGAGAGAAAATATATATGAAACTGTAACTTTTGGCAAGAGTATTGTGAATTACAATAATAAAACTACTATTTCTAGACTGATTTAAAAGAACATTGTATTATAGAGTAACTATGTGAAATAGTTGGAATTGGATACTGGGTATTCGATATGTATTTTTATTTCTTTTTTTATATTTTTTCGTGTACTGGCAACACCAGTTGAAAAAAAGTGTTTTGAATAGTAAATGATAAAATAATACATTTATTGTTGTTTTATATAGAATAAAAATTCAAAGCAGTCAGTACACAGATAGAATAATATGAAAACCTGATTTATATGTCACTAACCGTTGTATAGATAATAAATTAGTGCGGGCCCACCGTGGGCACAGTAGTCATGTAATAACTTATTATACTGTGAAAAATTACTCAGAGAGTATAGATCTATGGCAATAAAAAACTTATTAATACTTTTTGGTTTTATTTGTGATTCGTACTCATTAATATTGATTCAATCTTGTGGTTGGATAGAATAATAAATTTAAGGACCAGTCCATATCCCCTCTGATGCAATTCCTTGTCCAATGCAATCACATTTACCGCTCCATACGTCATGAGACACTAGACTTGTTATAACATAAATCGTTGTGTATTCTAACCGACATAAAAAAGGAGGAGGTTCCATGTTCGAATGTATATTTTTTAAATGTATTTTCATCGATTTGTCTGTCAATTGTGAACCGATTTTCAAAATTATTATTTGTATATTTGCACATATCTTTATGCCTTCCCACAAAGGTTAAATTAAATAGAGATTAAAATTCAGCTTTAATCAATTATAAGCTAGAAATAACAATAAACTATTCATATTTAGGCGCTGGGGACTCTGGTCTGACATCACTTGGTGAGTATAGCTTGTACTGTTGGTTCCGATACCTCTCCCAGGGCTGAGGGTTGCGTCTCCAATTCCACGAGACGTCAGGTGAACAGATCGCGGTGCGGAACAGATACCAAACTGCGCCTGAATAACCGATCGCCATGCAGAAGTATAAAGGTATCAAAGCCTTGTGTCTTCTAACACTTTGTATGCTGAGATCAATCATTTCAAACAAGTTTATTTATAAAGTACAGTTTGGAAATAAATTGCGTGACAGTCGTGACTGACAATATGGCAGATATTTTTTTTCAACACACTATGTAGCCAGTATCACGATAGGGACCGATTTGGGAAGGAGTATCAATCACAAATATTATAAATGTAAAAAACGGGTAAAATGTATGTTTAATTCCAGAGAAACAAAATTTGCGAGGGTCAAACCAATGTATTACCCACCCATACACCTCTGCCTACCCCTTCGGGGATCCTTGTGGGAAGGCGTAAGGATATATCTATATCTATCTATCTATCAAACCGCAAGGTGTATGTAATAAATATGCGTATAAAATAAAATATGTATAAAATATACAAAAACAAAATAATAATTCAGAAATCAAACTACAACATTTATTTACAATCTAAGATAAGGTTCACTTCTCAACAACTGGTGCCTCTGGTGCCTCCTCGGTAATTGCCAGGGTCTCCTCTGGCATGACCCTCGTCAACTTGGACGGCTCTTTGGGTGGAGACCAGTCTGGTATTATCTTGCCATGGACGCGCCACGTGCCATAGAGATTGGAGAGATGCTTCTCAAACACTATGTACTCCAATACATCCTTAGCAAGGATCTCACTGCCGTGAAGTAATCGACCAAATCTGTCGTACACTGCTAGCTGTTGACGCGTGTGGAAGCGGACGGTTATCTGGAAAAGTAAAAAAAAATTTTTTTATCAAGTTTCTTTTCAGTTAATGCGTGATGTTAAAACAGATAATATGATAATAGTTAATATACTCTCTCAAAAAGAAGGTCAGTTGCTCAAATATATGCTTGATATGGCACCAGGAGAGGAAGCAAAAAAAAAAAGAATAAAAATTACATTGATAGTAAACAATTTTGTAATATGGGGTAATATACATATTATATATTATATGTATTATATGTAGAAACAACAACTTTTTTATTTTATTTTCTTATTTATATTTTCAGGGTGAATATTACTCCCTTTAATAATATTGTCATTTCCTTACCTTTGGACCTATATGTTTTATTGCATCATCTTGAAGACATATTCATAATAACATCGGCTTTTAGAAGAATGGATCTATTTTCTGACACATACTGTATACAAATCTTGTGGTACAAGGTGGTATACAAAGTGCCAAAGAGCTAAGAGAGTAAAAGAAAAGGGGTCTGACATGGCAAGAGACACTTGTGGGAAGAGGTTTTGAGGAAGATTTAGCCCAATTTATAACATACCTGCCCAAAGATGTTTTCCTTGCTAACAACATCAGTGCAGCGAGCATGCACAACCCGCGGAGGCTCTAGGGAGTCCAAAAACTTCCAATGTATTGTCTTCAAATAGCTATTATGCCTGAACTCTGGATATGCTTTTTCTGTGACATATGTCCTGAGCGCATACTTATCATTATTTGCGAGACTTTCGTGAGCCTTGATATAAACATCTTGTGCTTTGATGCAGAATTCTTTTGTATCAAAGTCTTCGTCAAAAGACTTCACTTTACGTATAGCCATCATGGATTTCGATTTCTTCTCCAATTTCTGAACTGTTTGCTTGGCTCGGCTGGGGGATGCAAGGGATGCTTTACCATCACCTTCTGGTGGGATGTAAGGCTCGAAAACTCCACCTGAAATTGCACAATAGACTGATTATATATACGGCTGGAGCTATCATAACTAATATACTAGATATTTTACATTAAGCACCTAAAAAGCCGCTCTACTCTGATGCAGTCAGGATTCTAACTTGCAATTTTTCTGATGCAGGCAACTACTCGAACCACTCGGCCACCACGGCTGGTTATATAGGATGGATCCGTCACAATATCTTCTCCCAGTGGGAATCGGAACAGAGCAGAGATGTTAGTGGCCGAAATATTATATTGATAGTACCTGTTGCAGATATATAGAACGGCCTCTCTACCCACGGTCTGGGCGGTAGTATTCCACGCTCCTTCATCTTTTGCCTCAATTTCTCTTGAGAAAAAGTAGTAACGTCCTCATTAGGATCGGGTAAATCAACTTTCATGAATTTCTGAGCACGTAGTTTCTTATATTTGGGATTATAATGTTTAGAAGTGGTTGTGCGCGATGGTTGTGTAAATATTACGGGCACTAGCCGTAGTGTTCCAATCTGAATAATAAATAAAAATAACTCGTATTGTTATAACATTTACAATTTTGTATAGTGTTCGGTTGATAAATGCGTTTCATACATATTACCTTTGACAATAATGAGTTAGCCATGGTTTACTGTGAATTAATTTAACTCTATTATTAAACTCAAACTTTTTATAATGTATGTAAAAATTTTCAAATAAAACACATTTAATTAATTAATAATCTGATTATTTTAACCTTTCGTAGAGAGACGGTCATATATAGAAATAGAACAGACTAAGAAAAACCATCAAAAACAGATAACACAAATGTTTACTGTTTGCGGTAATTTTAGTATTTACTTCAATAATAAGTACCTAATATATAAGTTGTTGCTGTTATTAAGATTTTTCGTAACAAATCAAATAGGGTTTCTTTTTAATAAATACTCTCTTAAGACATATGTTATTTTTATCGCAAAAAACGGAAAGCTATTGCAACGATTACTTTATAAACACCATTATTGCATTAAACTGTAAACAAATATGTCAAAATAATATTTATAAATAACATATCTGATAAAGAAAACACCATTATGTATTTCAGGCTGTTTGCTTTAAAGCATATGCTTAGCATTCCTTCCTTTATAAATAAAAAGTGTCTATGGTGTTTTGTTTTTCTGCCATTTTTAGTCAAGTAATTACCATTCAAATTGTGATTTTTTATAAATTGCTACAAAATTTCTCAAATTTATCGTGTCACCTTTTTAAAATATTTTTACATTTATTATCGCTTAGATAGTGCTTTTATATGCACTCTGTAAATTTACTTTGTATTGCATTTTGTAACCCTTCTGTCTCAATCCAGCATTATTGATTCATTCTTATTTGCTTTTTATATAAGAATAATTAATTAAAGTGGGATCTACATCTTTATTTCGACAGATTATCGTTAAAATTCTATACCTAAAGAAATTTCTCTTAAGCATTTTTGAATCGATCGTCGCGACTTAACCGGACATCCGGCGACTCCATACACGTTGTCTCTACCACAGGGGAATAGAGACCATCGCAGCGTTTCTTTCTTTTCTGAACAGGCGCAGTCCTAGAGAACCCGCAAAAGGAGTAAAAGGCTCCTACATAACCTGTCACTACGTAAGTATCTGTGCATATATAAGTACAATTACGACGCCTCGTTGCTTTATGCGTTAGAAGTTTGTCGAATTGCGATCATAAGTTCTGGATCAGTCGGCGTCTCGGTGATTGCTGAGTCATATATAGCCAGTTGATCTGTGTGCAGATCGTATACCATTGCATTAGTATCGCCGTTTTCTGTAGTTCCATTTTACTAGCAGTAAGTAGAGCGCGTGCTGGACGCCATAACAGTTAGGGCTAAGGGCTGGGATTGCGTGGCGCAACGGGGCCGATGACCTTATAACGGGCATCTTCTTTGCTCGATTACTTTTAATTGCCACGTGTTTCCTTTCTTTTCAGCAATATATTGTATGAGTCAGAAGGTAGAAAAACCAGTATTATCGGGTCAACGGATCAAGACCAGAAAAAGAGGTGAGTGATGTAATGTTACTTAAATTTATTGTTCAACCTTGGCAATGAACATAGCTCAAAAACATGGTTGTTGTTTGGTAGCCAGGTCATCAGCTAGGTTAACTGTCTCTAACCGAGAAAGTAGGTCACGACACGACGCAAGTTTTATATCCTACCAACCTAGCTTGAGGTAGATCTAGTACCAACATTACGACAAAGCACGTGTTCCAAATTACCTGAAAATGTTCTATTATTTACTCAAGCTTTAACAAACGTGTGTTTCCGACAAATGCATGTTAAAGATATTGGATAATGAGTCGCTGCTGGCTTATTCTTGGCTATCTCTTCATTCTATGACCAGTCATGTGTCCATAAAATAACAGTTATTCATGTACGTATTTTATTTATTAAAATGAGGTGCTCTCTTAAATTGTTTATTTGATTCCCTTCAGTTATTTTCAATCCAGCATCCTCAAAATTTGTTACAGTATCAGCCACATCAGTGTTTGCATATGAGCGTTCATTATGGCATACTTTTTTTAAGAGCATACTTCGATAATGCGTTTTGGCTGAACATATACCTGGCATGGTAATTTCAGGGAGAAGTCGTATATTACACATTTATCCTTCACTGCTACCAATCTATTGAGTTGTGACAATAAATCTGTTAAAATATTTTATAATTTGCTATAAAGTGCTTTTATTTTAAGAATTGAATGGATATATAACTAAGTACTTGGGTGCCATTTGAAAAAAAAGTCTGTCAAAACATTCATTATTTTATTCATGCTTGTTTGTACCTCAACATCGCTACTATGACTGGTTCAATGTTCCTGATAAACTAGCATATATTAATTAAAGACAATATAGAAAGTAATCTTTCCAACATTATCAGTGTCAAAAAGCAAATGAATGTAAAAAAGTAGTAAAAAGTATTTAATTACTGCAAAAACAGAATAACATGAGCCCGACTTATTTAAAAACACAGTCTTTTGGTTTCCTCGCTAGGCAAAGCCTGTATTAAGGAAACTGAAAATGAACAGCTAACTGTAACTAGGAGAGATACAATGAAAGAAAGTATTAGCTCCATTTCCGTCCAAAGAATATTTAATTGAATGCTATGAAACCCGTCATTAGGACATTATGGCAAACAAAACATAAAAATGCCTACTTCCTTGTGTTCATAGTTCATAGAAATATATTCTTTTAAATAAATATTATAAAATATCTTTGAAAATGTGTCTAAATTCACATATCTACACACTTGGTACTCAGCCTGATAGTTAGTGCCAGCTCTCTTCACACCTCAGACCTATTTCACTCTATCATTTATCTGTCTACTATATTATTAATGCCTAGTCTATTTGTAGTAGTTGTAATAGAATCTTCCTCTGCCTCTAAAGAAAATTAATCTGCCATACCCTGTTTCTTCACTGTCCCTTCCCTTGGCGCATTATAGTTGCATGGATGAGAATAAAACACTAATTGATAGGAACAATTTAATTCTCAAAGTGGATTGTATATTATGTAAAAAATTTAACTATGCCTACGCCTTTGGCGGACGCTTGTGGGAAGGCGTGAGGGTGTACGTATATTATATTATTAGGCCGTGGTGGCCGAGTGGTTCGAGCAGTTGCCTGCGACGCAAAGGTCGCAAGTTCGAATCCCGACTGTACCAATGAGTTTTTCTGAACTTAAGTACAGTGATTAGTCACACCACGAGCTTTACGGTGAAGGAAAACATTGAGAGGAAGCCTGCATACGTCTGAGAAGAAATTCAAATGCGTATGTATAGTCGTGCTTGAGTAACGGCGATGGACTCGCCATCTGTCACGTTGGCACCTAATATACCTCTGGCGGAAAGTGGGTGTGTGGGAATTACCTATACACCTCTGCCTACTCCTTCGGGGACCCTTGTAGGAAGGCGTGAGGATATATTATTATTATATATTATTAAGCAGTTTCGTCTAAATTTTGACATTTGAGAACAGAGTTCGCATCCGAGGTATAATATTTCTCGGTAAAATACACGTTTACTAGGTTGGTAGCTTGTAACCATGTCACAGGATGAGTCCTTGCAATATCATTCAATTCGTAGTTAAACGACCTCTTAAAATATTTGTATCAATACAAGCCTGGTTGTTTTGGAACCGGTTTTAACGAGGCTAGTCTACATTGTCTTATTTAAATTCAATAATATGTATGTACACATTTGCATACTAGTAGGTTAAATGATGTGCTTTCTAGATTGCGTTATTCTATGATTGTGTTATATATTTCTCTCCTCTTCTCTAACTCTCTTAACTATCCCCTTGACATCGACAATTGACTGACTTGACTTAAAAATTTATTGGCTAATAGATACATACATATCATCACGCTGAGTCCCTAATGGGGTAGGCAGAGAGTATAAATATAATACTACATATTCAACCGCGTTATGCGTTGCACATTTGCCATTGTTCAATGCCATTGTCAATACATGTATAAAGGTTTTTTTACTAAAATATAGCTCGTTAAACCGGAATAATGTGACTCAGGAAAGAAGGTATGTGTGTTACATATACACATGATTATCAACACTAGAGGCAGAGAGTAGAGCGCAATTCTCTATAGAATAACGTACCTCTTCCGCTACCCTTTAATTTTTCTTATATTTTGATATTTGGTTTATTAAGAGAATCAACGGCTTCATTAATACACATACACATAATAAACCGTAATTAAAAGTACTTAGATTACAATGCCAGACTTCTCCAACTTCGTGTTATATTTAATGGATGTCAACAGAGTCTTTATGGAATATATATGACATGTGTTTAATGGTATGTTCTATTATAACATTATACTGTGTGCAAGGTTTACTAGGGTGCGCGCGCGCGCGCGTGTGTGTGTGTGTGTGTGTGTGTGTGTGTGTATGGGATCGACTATTCTGATGCTTGTAAGTACATAAATAAAACATTGTTATAATCTGTCCTCATTAGTGTATTAAGTTCTCGGCACACTGATTGGTCTAATATGTAGCGAGTTCCACTCCCATGACATTGAAATAACCTTCGGAGCTAGGTAGCCGCGTCTGTATTTTCCTCATGGACCAATTACGGCAATTGATGGCGTTGTTTGGTGGAAATGGAAGCAGTGGTTCCGTTATCGTGATAGTTGTGTAAAACCCGACGAAACCTACGCCATAGTGTAGGTAGTTAGGTATCTATTTGTTATCATAACTGATTCACAAGGAGGTGTTAATTGAAGAATGTTCAATGCCATTGTCAACTAATAAATATGTTTATGTTGCCTCGTTGAATGACGAGCTGTATTCGTATTGTGAGGATAAGACCAGTAGAGTTCAAAGGGAGGGTTATTCCTGCAGAGTCGACAACGTGCAAGCGATAACCCTAGTACCCTAGTCAAGAGTCCGTTGACACCTGGAATCTGGCGTTTGAGATGAAATTCAAATACGTATAGTCGTGATTGAGTAAAGGCGATTCAATCGCCATCTGTCACGTTGGCACCTAAAATATTTCTCCGGTGGAATGTGGATGTGTGGGTACTACCTTCACGCCTCTTCATACCCGATCGGGGATCCTAGTGAGAAGCAATGAATATATATTGTATACCTAAATACGTGATAGATATCCTCACGCCTCCCCATAAGGGCCCACTAAGGGGTAGGCAGAGGTATAAATAAGCACTTAAATAAATAAAACTTTATATGCATATACATAGTAGTTTATAATTTTACTTTGTATAATATTTCTGTAGAATTAAACCAGTGTTGAAGCAATGACAAGCCAGCTACTTGTTTATAAACCAGTCTTATTAACATAACTGTCGAGGGTAACCAGTGAATTCAATTACTTAACTGTGTCTGTAGCTACGCAACTGTAACATACACTGGTATTGATACCATACGTGCGATTGTACGTCTGCCATTAGCAAACCATGCCAAAATTATTAAAATCAGCTACACCCTAGTCCGGGTCCTCCTATCCCCGCAAAGGTTGCATCTGGTGCAAGTGCCTGCAGGCTCGGTCTTGACACTTTGCTCACTTTAATTGTGTTTACTAGGAACTCCGTAACATCTCTTTCTGGGGATGAGTGTTTACAGTCTGAGAGTTTACAGTTTTACTACTGCAGCCATTGTCGAACATTTATTTGTAAATTGTGATTTCTGTTCCTAAATAAAAATAAACTAGCTAGGAGTGAAAAATCGAATTCAAATCAAATCAAAATATTTTTATTACAAACAAGCATACGGCCCACCTGATGGGAAACTGTTACCGTAGCCTATTTACGCTCACGATACCTAAGTATCACTTGCGCGTTGCCACTCTGTGTTCAGAGAGTTATACTGTGTTGGCAACATAATAGTTCTAATCCCTCGGTTGCCAACACAATATAACAATCCTCCCCCCTCCCCAAGGAGCTCATTACTGGAAACCTTATGCACCACGTAGGAACACAACACAAAAAAATTGTGTTATTTGGCTACGGACTTCTATAAGGTGGAGGTCCTCCAAATTCAAACAGAGAATCCGTTATACCCTACCTCTCTTATCACATAGGCCCAGGTGGGCACTTATAAAACGTCGAAAAAAAAAAACTGTTCGGGTTGGTCTCTTCCATGGAGAAGAACCGGCAGGAAACTCCATGGTTACTCTTTTCATATCATTAGGCATATACAATAACAATATTTTTTCGTTACAGCAATAGTACCCAAGTATTAATATGTATTCTACCTATGAATTCGTTTTTAGGCATATTTGAATATAATAATAATAATAAATATTAGGTATATTTTGAGTGCTTATAGGTTAGGTTAGGCGTAGGTTATTGGCATATTCAGATGAATACCAAAAATCCTACAGATGTTAAATCATATTTGTGCGTCAGAAGGGCAATGATTAGTAACTGATATGGTTTCTGGGGTGAGGGTACTGACGTATCATTAATACTATTGTTGCCATTGGGTTATTACGTAGATTGTGTACAAACAAAATTGTTCTCTATGCATATCAGTTTTCGGTTCAAATTAGTACCGGGCCAATGACGTCGTCTATTGAATCGGTGACAAGATTACTATCTGCCACTCCAACCTTAATCAGTACAGCCTTGCCCCAAGGTCTCACTGCGTCAATACATCTCATTTCTTGTATAAAACGTTCTATATGTTAATTGAAGTTAAAAGTTAAGTTAATAGCCTATCTCTGTACCAAATTGCATTGTTTATGCGTGAAAGAGAACCCTCATAAACTCTTATATTACTAATATTATAAATGTGAAAGTTTGTATGTTTGGATGTTTGCGGTTCTTTCACGGCCAAACGGCTGAACCGATTTGTCTGAAAGTTGAAATGGTGATAGCTTACACCTAGGACTAGGACATAGGCTCTGATGACATAAATTCTTATATGATGCTCTTTTATGGCATGGAGCTTAACCGATTCTAGCAGGAAAATTTCCAAAGCTACTTTTTCGTACTTCACGCGGGCCGCGAAGCCGCGGGCATAAGCTAGTATTTATAATATTACTAGGACAGGATGGTTGTTAATTCGAATTGCATCGACTCTCGCTTCTTCTTTTAGTTTCCTTTCGTGGTGTTCCGTGAACCTTTGCTACTTTAGCTAACAATGGCGAGACCAACCAAAGGCCAAATTACATTAGTGTTACAAGCTTATGAAGCAGTATTCTCAGGTTTTTCTACAGGGCATTGTGTCAAGGTTTAGGAAAATGTACTTTTTGTCGATAAAATAATAGTGTCATGGCGCAGAGATAACACTCAGTAATGTATTGTTAACATTACAATGAGCCGTGTTGGCAGCGTTAAGTGTAATAATAAATTCAAAGTCGTAATGTCGTGCGTCTCGTCTCTGGATCCGTGGTAAGGTACGCACCTCTGCTTACGTTGCTGATTCTATTTAAAATTTTACCAAAACTTTTTTTTCGTTCACCAGTTGGCCCCTCACTGCCTATGTTACAAATAGGGACTTACATTAGTATAAATATTACGTATGAAACCCTTAGGTTGAGTAGAGCGCCAGTTCTCTCTAAGCTTGTATACCTCTTTCGCTCTTTCTATATATTCGTCCGCACCATCAGTCTCTTCGTACATGCTCGCAGACCCACCCACTCGAGACCCTTGCGTGATGAATCGCTCTTTCTATATATTCGTCCACATCATCAGTCTCTTCATACATGCTCGCAGGCCCACCCACTCGAGACCCTTGCGTGATAAATGTGTGGCGCCTAATTGTTGCCAATAGTACGTGACTCTTGTGATTGTTACAGATGAGAAAGAGAAGTATGACCCGAACGGGTTCCGCGATGCGCTCGTGCAGGGCCTGGAGCGCGCCGGCGGGGACCTGGACGCGGCCTACAAGTACCTGGACGCGGCGGGCTCGAAGCTAGACTACCGCCGCTATGGGGAAGTCATCTTTGACGTGCTCATCGCCGGGGGGCTGCTGCGTAAGTACCATTTGTACCAGGCGGGGTCAGGGGTGAGGCGGCAAGTTGCCTAGTGATCGCCAACGCACATGAGAACCAAAAACAAATTATATGAAAATATTCAGACCTTTGCTACATGTACATTCATATCTGTTCACATATGCTAACTGAATTATAAAATGGCAATTTGCCCTAACTATATCTGGCATAGATATGTCAACAAATTGCTCATTTGTCTACCGCTCAATTTGAAACGTCTGCGGGTGTTAACTTAACTATGCCGTTGAGGAAAGGCTGCCTTGTATCGTAGGTCTAAACAGTCCCTCAGCGCTCAAGCAACGTTAGTTAGTTGTAGCCTAGAGAGTAGAGACCTAGACACGATTATTATTACTATCCTAACCTTCACATGATGAAATACTTGGCTAGAGTCCTGAACTCCTGTGTTGAGGAACCGTTCGTTTACTGACTGTCCCAGATGCCACTCCCCGTACACCACTGTAGAGCGGTGCTTCATGTGTGTGCTCTGTTGCAGTCCCCGGCGGGTCGGTGTCGATGGATGGGGAGTCCCCCAAGACTAATATTTGCATCTTCTCTACTAATGAGGACATGGAAAGCATGCGCAACTTCGAACAGGTATATGACACACTTACTACCAATATTATACATGCGAAAGTTTGTGAGCATACACATAAACTACTGAACTGAATTAGGAATGAAATCAATACGTTTTATTACGTCTACAAATGACATCAAACTTGTGGGCCACGGCTAGTGAAATCACATTATTATAGTTAAAGATTAAACATTATTGTAATGTACATTTAAATACCAATATGATAGTATGTAATTTGGATTGCTTTACTTGAAATATTCAGTGTCCCAAGGAAAGCCACTATTAATAAATTTATCAATTCAGAATATTTTATTAGATTCAATATGCCATATGTAACTCTGTAAAATAATTTGAATATGTTGAATAATAAAACAGCCATGGTTATGGAGGTAAAGAAATCAATAATAAGGTTCGAATATCAGTGCGAAAATAAGGCGTTTTTACAACTCTGCCTATCTACTGAGGGATCAAACTGTACAAAATTAAGATAGATGTGTAAACAACTTTACCTGTGCCCCCGCATTAAATTCATATACGTAATATGAGTTATTGATACACTGCCTTGGGCGGCACGGCGATATAAAACTATCCTCAGTAAACAGGCTAGCTACTGAAAAGAGATCTTTACAAATCTGTTCAGAAGTTGGAGAGGCTACTACTTGCAAACAAGCTCGCAAACTGTACCTATTTATAATACATAGAAGTGTAAGTTTAATGATGAAAAAACTGGCTAGAGTCCTGAACTTTATGTTGAGAAAACCTTTCTCGTTCAATTCATACTGATTGTAATATTATTATCCCATATACTGCCACGTGTTTGTACGATATAATAACCGGTTCACTCTGCCCTAGGTGTTTGTGAAACTGATGCGTCGCTACAAATACCTGGAGAAGATGTTTGAAGAAGAAATGAAGAAGGTAAGTTACCATAATATTAAATTCCATAGTATGTTTACTATAAACTCTTTTCTCCTGATTTATATACATACGTATATCTAAACTTAGTGAAGTGAACTAAAGTGATTAGTCACACCACGAGCTTCACGATTAAAGAATCCAGAAACCTACGCTTCTCAAGCGCGACTATGCGTATCACTGTTCTGTTACAGGGTTATTTATATAAAAAGGTCAATATTTACTACGACGCTGGATTTGAACTCGCGACCTTCGATATTGAAAGATGTTTGCATACGATTAGAGCCGGGCGGGGTTGGTATACGTTGTTCGGTGTCGAAGTGTGCTACAGTGAAGTGCGAGCCTGTGTGTATAGTTGGCGACTTGTGTCGTTTAGCGAACACACGGCTGCACGACAGATGCATTGTTGGAAGCAACTTTGCATGTTGGCCAAGCTTAGTTTACTTAAGTTTTTTAAAGGATGCGTATAATTCTCTAGACTTACATACCTCTTTCACTCAATCAAGTCATGCATTGATAGATATATAATTATAATATTACCCATGATACCGATTTAAAGTCGTGGTAACACAAAGAAGCTTAAGTACAATGATTAATTAAACCACAAGGTTTACGGTAAAGGAAAACATAGAGAGAAAACCTGCTTTAGAGAAATAATTTAAAAAGACTTGTAACGACGTGTGTATCATTGTGTTTGAAAAATGGCGATGGACTCGCCGTCTGGCACTTTAGCATCGAAAGTATATATCCAGCAAGAGGTGGTTATGTGCATCCGACTGACAAACCTCTGACTACCCTTTCGGCTACCTTTATAAGGCAGTAAGATATAGTAAGAGTTTAACCATTGTCACTTTACGGTAGTTTTTTTCAGTGTCGTATCATAGAGCATGTTTTGTTGTGCAGGTGTTGGTATACCTGAAGGGCTTCGAGCCACTGCAGCGCATCAAGCTGGCGCGCATGACTGCGCTCTGGATTGGTATGTACCGCCCACGGCGTTTTGACGATCTCATTGGTGTTCGGCCTAGTGGTCCGTGCACACGATTAGAGCCGAGCGAGGATGCCATGCGTCGCTCGGTGTCGAAGTTGTGCTACAGTGCTGTCCGGGTCGTCCTTTGTAAACGTCTCATGGCGTTTGCGCACAATGCGACTCGCACGACATTAGTTAACATGATCGCTTGTTATATATATATATATATTTCTCATCAGAAACATCTAAACACCTTGCAAGTTTATGTTATACTATAATACCTCATTTTATTCACCATTAAACGACATTTGACATATATTCCTAAATATATATTTTTTTCTGATAATACATACAAAAAATAAACTTGTGTATTATGATATCTCTTGTGTATATGGTATACTGAATCAGATAGTAAAATAAATTTAATCTGTAGTGTTTTATAAAATACAACTTGTCCTATGTATTGTTCAGTTCAGGTGTCTATATTGTGATGGTTGTCTATGATTAGGTAATGGATGTGTGCCCCCGTCCGTGCTGCTGGTGCTGGTGAACGAGCACCTGCTGAAGGACAACCTGGCGCTGGACTTCGTGCTAGAGGTGTTCGCCACCGTCAAGCAGGAGCGGGGCGTCACCTCGCTCGTCACGGCGCTTAAGAGGGGGCAGCTCGAGGGCAGGTGAGGGCCGATCTAGATCATACTGTGCAGTCACTAACGGGTAGGCAGCGAGAGTAGAGCATACCAAGGATATCACTCGTGCATCCCTTGCCTTGCTCTGTACAGTGAAGAGATGCCTGTCCCGTGTGTGAGAGGAGCGTCATTTGGCTGTATAGATACTTCTGTAAGAGTTTTTAAACCTGTTGTTCAATGACAATTAATACAATAGACAGCATCTCACACATTGGTTGCAAATGCACTATTGTGCAATGTGTGAGAACTGAACCCTGCGAACTGAGAACCCTACCCTGTTATGATGTTTTTAAGAGTTATTTTAACAATATAACTCTTGCCATGACAGGGATAGAGTAAGGGATCACTGTACTGGCTGGTAATATTCATTGCTATCAAGTCATATGTGATCCTACACATGTTACATGTTATCTGTTTGTCTAAACACAGTGGGTTCTGCGTTTTGCATACTAGCAAGTTATACTCGTTAATTATATTATGGTTACCTCCCCTACAACAGTTTACGTTAAACACAGAAATAATATATGTATACAAATCTCAAACAATTTCCTTAGTCATATATGTAGCCACTGTTGTTGTTATACTTCTAAGGTGACAAACAAACAAGGCCTGTCTGATGGTAAGTAGTTGGTACATATATAGGTAATACAATGATCTATCTTAAACGCTTCAAGAACACTATAAATCTAGTAAAAATGATCTTATTTAGATTGAAGTGGCTGTGTTGATAATGTATCCTTAGATGTTTCGTTGTCAATGTTGTCTAAAGTAAAGTTTCCCCCCCAGATTGCTGGAGTTCCTGCCTTTGAACCGTCGCAGCGAGGATGTGTTGGCTTCTTCCTTCGCGTCGCGCGGGCTCGCCGAGCTGCTGCGGCTGCACCGCGCTCAGGCCTCGCAGGTATTCCTCAACCTCTAGACACTTGGCACATGTTGACGCACTCCCGAAACTTGTCATTAGACGTAGGTAGACTATTAGACGACGATTAGGTAGGCAGGTGTTGTGAACCAATTGCTACTCTTTGAGCACACATTTGAAGGGACACAAGATTTCTATCTGACATATACCCTAATACACGTACCCTTCCTTCCGATCACCATTTTTACTACAAGGCGAAAAGGTGTACATTGTTCGACCTTGTTATCAACAAATTATCTATTATATAAATAAATAAAATCCTTATTTACTTTATAGTATTGATATGAATTGATTAGACTAAGACCATTTGTAACTTCCCATACCGGCCCGGATGCAATAATATGCTTATTAATTCCACGCAGGAATATATGTATGTATTAGGTTTTGTTTGTATGCAATGTATTGATGAGTGTGGTGTGCGTGTGTAGGAGGCGCGGCGCGACCTGACGGCGGCGCTGCTGGACGAGCTGGCCGACGAGAGGCCCATCCGCGATCTCATACAGGACTTGCGCGACATGGCGCTCAAGCACTCCATTCCGGACCACGAGGTCGTCGCCATTGTGAGTACACACCTTGCTAAGGTCACGCCTTCCATTCGCTGAGTATATAATATAATGTACATAATATAGAGAAAATGTGCTGTACAAATACAAATATTTGTACTTACAGAGATAGATTTTACATAAATAATGTTCTAGTTATTTTATACAAACATATGTTGTCCTCGGTAGACAGCCCTCTACTATATATAAAATAAAGTATTGTGTCAAAATTGAGACAGGTTTATAAATCCACATGATGAAACTTGATGACGAGTCGGAGCGCCTCATACTAACTTCGCGCACTCGGAGCGGTCGAGTCTTTCGACCGCACCTATGTACGCGTCGCTTACTTGAGGTGCTGAGTCGATATGGCAGTCTGACCAACATAAAACGTACCCTATTTTTATGCCCATATAGTTCAAAGTTACATGTGAAGGTGCATTTCAGATCTGGCAGTGTGTTATGTCTCGTGGGGAGTGGAACAAGAAGGAGGAATTGTTGGCCGAACAAGCGGCGAAGCATCTTAGACTGTACACTCCGTTGTTGGCTGCTTTTGCGCAGAACGCCAAGGCTGAGATCGCCTTGCTGTCTAAGGTATGTCAACCACATTAAAACATTGCTTATATTTGGATTGAATATAGCAGCCATGGTGGCCGAGTAGATATGCGTGGGGGGTCTCTATCCATAAAAAAAAGCTCTCGTTAAAAAGTCGGTTTAATGACGACATGATAGTCTTAATTAGTGTTTTCTCGCTGATTTGCTTCTTCCTTCATCCACGTTCATCACTCTCTTCATACGCGCTCTCCTGCTTCATGTATACATACTGTTGACCTTCCCATCCTTGATTGCTAGTTGTGGTTACTGTAACAATGAGTGTTTCTAATCTAAAGTATATGATAGTCACGCCACCGTATGTAGAAGGGAAAAATCGACAGGAAACCTAGATAGGTTTGAGTAGAAATTTTGACTTGTGTTTGGGAAACTCTAGTGTTCATCTGCCGATTTGGAACCTAAATATGTCTCGTCTTTTCGGGGACCCTTTTGAAAATGCATGTAGATATACGAAGATATATAAATAAACTCTTTAATGTTGTTTCCTTGTGCAGGTGCAAGAGTACTGCTACGAGAACATGAGCTTCATGCGCGCGTTCAGCAAGCTGGTGCTGATGCTGTACAAGAGCAATGTGATATCAGAGGAGGTGATCCTCAAGTGGTACCGCGAGCCCAATTCCAGCAAGGGGAAGGTCATGTTCCTCGACCAGATGCGCAAGTTCGTTGAGTGGCTGCAGAGCGCCGAGGAGGGTAAATATTGCTTTCATATTTTGAGCCCTCGTAGCCAAGTTGTTTAAATTGACGCGTGCTAAGTCAAGATCGCTAGATCGATTAAATGGACCGTCAAAGATAACCTGAACTTAGTACAGTGATGACACTACAATAGTTTTTGGAAATGTTTAATTAGAAATTAAGTATAAAAATGTATGTTCAGTCGGGGCTGTGTGATCACAACAGCATCTATTTGTATCCAAACTCAACTCTCTTAAGCCGAGGTCCGAACCCAACAGGGGGTGCCTTTAGCTGTTTGCTTAGTATATAATAATTGCCTGGTTGGCGGCGTTTGGTCTCGCCATTGCGCGATTAAGTAGCTGAAATGCCCTGTTACGAGAGTAATAATGTGATTGTATAAATTGCAGAGTCCGAGAGTGGTGAGGAGGAGGATTAGGTTAAGAGCAGCGAGTGAGACTGACAAGCCAGCGCCGCCCGCCAGCACCAAGCACATGCACATGTTCCCGGACACCAAGGCGGCGAGTCCACATCCCGGCGCCGCACTCTGCAATAACTAACGCGGCCCCGGCCGGGAGAAAGTTTTCTAAGTGTATATTATTCATTACTAAAATAACATGTTGATGAAATACAATATTTTTTATTCAATTTTTTTAGTAAAATTCAATAAATGGTGGAAACACGCCGTGATTGTTATTATTTTAAGGATCCTAGCTCGCAGATTTGCTCTTACAAGTTTAGTCCGGAACCGTTGTTGATGGCGGTGCTGCCTTCGTCGTAAACTGAAAAACTGAACGCACCTGATCGGAAGCGATACGAACGGATGCGGCGACAGGCGAATAGCGCCGTACGCGCGGATCAGCATACATTCAGCTATGATTGA
>JACCPG010001825.1:0-25587 GCA_016069955.1 Drepana arcuata | reverse complement strand
CAGATCCGATCTCTGAACGGATTTACTCTTAGTTCCGGGTATTGTAGGATTTTTGTCATGGGCAGTTTAACATTCTTGTTGTGGCCTACTTTTTCTGGTGCCAATGCTTTGAATTTTTGATGTGCGCTGTTGAATAGAAATTAGTGGTTGGTTTTATAACATTACTAATAATGTTAGTATGCGATTGCTGCAGCCTACAGATACTGGCAGCACCTGCGGTGTGGATAGCGGGAACTCTTACAGTTTTTTTTTTCTAAAGCTACAAGAGTATCACATACAATTTTGTAAACAATAATATTATAAGGCCTATTATTACAAAAGATTTTAATATTGAGGCTATTGAGGTATATTGATAGTGGTCCTGCCTGGGTCTGATCCCAGTCCATGGAATAGATCTATGTGATGGTCATGTTATGTTAGTGTACAATTTTTGTACTTACATATTTACACCTATTTGCTACTGCAACATCAACATAATTGACAGACACTGATTACCGATTCTTTAAGTTCAGTTCTTAGTCTGTTTATATTATGTGTAAAACATAATTGGAAATTTTTCACATTCATTGGAGATTATGGAATGTATTATTTGCAACGAATTCGTTCACTTTTTGCAATGTAAATAAATTGTATTTCAATTCAGTGCTTTCAGTTTCAGTGTAATGTAATTTCGCACGAGGCAAAAGAACTCTAATAAATATTTAAAAGCTATTAAGGTATGTAACAGAAAAATGTACTCACTATAATACTTCTTTTTTGGTAAAATATGTGAGATCCTGTAAAAAATCTTGGGATTACTCATCTACTCATATAAACAGTGACACAAAACCCTGTAACATTTTTATTTAAAACTTACCTCATAGTCTTGAAGTTCTTCATCCGTAAATTGACTCTTGCCTTGGCCCATTATTTATTTAAACACGCTAACTAGCCACTCGTTACGAAAATAAACAACTAAACAATGCCAGCCAACCAGTGAGTAAGCAGAGATTTTTGCGAATGAAATGAATGATTGATTAAATCGAATTGAGAATCGAATGTAGGCAAATGACGGGGAAAATGAGTGAGGAGCTTTTTATTATTCATCCTGAGTTTGGATACCAGTCTTATAGTTCCAGTTACAATTTGAAAGTCGCATCTTTTTTTGTATAAAAATACTATATTTGGAATATATCTAAATACACCTATTTCAATGCTGTTTCAGTGCCTTTTATTTATTTAATTTAAATTTAATTTTGATCAGGAGGAGCAGATGGGATTGTTTCTGAAATAAAAGCTTTATTTATAATAACTGATTAATCTGACATTATATTTTTTGTTGTAACGTCCATTAGGTTACCAAGGGTTACCATTAAGATCACACCTGATGAAAGAGAAGGAATATGTAAGTACCATTTATCACCGGATATCTAGAAGCAAATATTGATCTTTTCTTGTACGGCCCACTAGGTATCAGCTCACACAGAGCTGGGTAGGATTTACTGCAAGGTGTTGTTTGCCAACTTCTTTGTCGTGTTATCAACACGCAATCAAAATAAGTATAATTCCTTCTCGGATGACCTGGGGCCCATGCCCTGTATGTAGTACAGCTCAGGCTGTCTCCTTCTGCAAAAACATTAACCTCTCGTCATCCCACAATGGTTACAACAGCTACAGATAATTAATGAGGTGAGTCTGTAGATGCTGAATAGTCTATGCCTTGGAGTTCTAAAGCGACTTTTATTTTCTAAAAGTTACAATTTTTTTATGTACCTACTAGGTTTTAAGTCGTCGTTTAGTTCACATCATAGACTAATATTAATATACTAGGTTCTCATTCAGAGTGGGCAAAGAGTTGAGTGGCATATATTATGTTACTTCCTCTTCTTGACATATTTGACATTATTATTTTACCATATATGATTGCTTGATAACGCTTGGTTATCTAGGTAATATTCTACGTGAGGTCAAATAAATGTTGATCACTTAATAATTGTCTACAAAGCTTTAAGCTACCCCCCTTTTCCGATGAAAACCTACCTGTGCTAATGACGTCACTACTATTTCGCCGCCGTCTCAGCCCAATAAGCGCTGCGTCCACGTTAGCGTCAACTAGCAGCTGCGCCAGGGCATCTGTGCGGTGCTCACTAGTGACGTCAGCGAGTACTGAGCTCATGTTCTGGCAAGCGTGCTGCGCTTGTGTATAATTCAGCCTTTCGGTTTGTAGGTAGAACATGCCTATGGCTGGGACGCAAGTTGAGTTTACGTGCGCTGTCAAATGCTTGTTAGATTACTTTGGGAAATTTACTCAATAAAGAAACTGAGTGAATAAAAGAATGAGTGAATAACTACCTAGATCAAAACATTCTAACACTAAAATGATTGGGAAATCAAGAGTACCCAAATCGGTGAGCATGTATGATGAGACTTATGAATGTGTATGGAGCGAAAGAGGTCTGTAAGTCTAGATATAGATATAGAAGTAAGTAGTCTAGAACATGCGCTCTACTCTCTCAGCCTACCCCGTGAGGGACACTACCTACATCATATGATCATTATCTATAAGTAGACTTTCTTCTCTCGAGAAAAGCGGGCTAAAGTTCAGTATATCAGCATTGCTATCCAAAATGCTGCCTTTTTTAGTATTCGTTTTGAAGAATAAATATTTAAACAAAATAATCCAAAAATGACAATATTTTATTTAATTAATGCACTTACGTAAAGTTTTCGCATATATACTGTAATAGTCGTAACTTGTATCATTAACCAACGAAGGTCCACCGTCGGATTCAGCACATTTCAACACTTCACATGTATAGCCAATCTCAATTCCTTGCTTAAATGCTTCCGGCGGACTGAAGTTGACAGCCAAGGCTCTCTTCTCTATGCCAAGTTTATGACAACTCTTTAAAGATGTATAATTTGCTTTGGCGGCAATGCCGAGTTTTGAACGATAGCATTGTTCCATTAAATAGTACTTTGGTACTCTTGACGGGGATTCGTTTGAGCATTTTAGATAAGCTTTTATAGACGAGAAGAAATACAAAATGTTCAATGCTTGAATTAACATAATAAATAATGAAGGATAACCTAGCGCCTGTTGAGATAATAATAGCAACAAATTGTACCTATTTGTGAGTCGCCAGATTACAGCAGGAGTTTACAATAGCAACATTTAAATTAAGAAGCAGAGGAGCGTCAAGAGTTGAACCAGGAGAATGAAGAGACTGACGAATGTGAATGAAGCAGCGGAGGTCTGTAAGTTGAGAGTGCAAGTCAAGTCAAGTGCAATTATGAATGAAAGTTATTAGTTATTTTGGCAAATACTTTGAATTAATGAAAATAATTTGGATTAGACCAAACGTCCACACTGTAAGGTTTACAATACACTAATGATTTAATAAAATTTCCGGAGTGGCCTAGTTGACATATAGATTGTTACTGTTGTTAGCACGAAATATCAAAAGCATATTTAGCGATTGTAAGCGTGATGGAAAAGGACGTGTGTAATGAAGGCCTTGCGTCGTTAATAAGGTAGTAATCAGTATAGAATCTGATTTAATGGTCTGAATCACAATGTAATTGTAATCAACTGTTATGTGTAGTATTTTATAGTTTCCTGGGGCTACGGAGGTTTTACGTAACAATGAGACTGTCCGAAAATATAATGAATTCAAAAAGCGTCCGTAATCTAGACGTGCATTCAAACAAGTGTCATGCATTTGGAAATGTCGTTTTATTTCACTGAGTTTATTGAGGAATTTAATTAATTATACAATTGTTACGAAGTATATTGTGAACATTATGGGTTGCTTTTTCTCGAGAGGAACGGAGGAGGTGAGTGCGACACGTGTTCCGGGAGATTGGGCATAATATTGACAGGTTTACTGTATGTAGAGTCGATGTATGTTGAGGTTTGTTACTTGTCTTAAGTATGCCATAACAATATTTAAAATGATAGTTTAGGAGGAAGGAGATAGGATAGGAAACGAGCAGTTGCCTGCGACACAAAGATCGCAAGTTCGAATCCCGTCTGTACCAATGAGTTTTTCTGAACTAGTACAGTGAGTACAGTGATTAGTCACACCACGAGCTTCATGGTGAAAGAAAACATAGTGAGGAAACCTGCATACGTCTGAGAAGAAATTCAAAGGCGTATGTATAGTCGTGCTTGAGTAACGGCGATGGACTCGCCATCTGTCACGTTGGCACCTAATATACCTCTGGCGGTTAGTGGGTGTGTGGGTATTACCTATACACCTCTTGTGGGAAGGCGTGAGGATATATTATTAATTTTATATATAAATAAAATTCAATGTTTGTCTGTTTGTTACTTATGCGTTCCGAAATCATTAATCAGTATGTGATGATATTTTGGTATGGTGTATCTGGGATGCCAGCGGAGGCTCTTGGGCCGCAAGAAAAAATAAAGATCTCGTTAAATGACGTATTGAGTTTTTTATGAGATTGTCAGGACATTAACCTATCCTGATTTTTCCCGGATGTATTCGTTTTCTTTTTATTTATATATTTATTATTACAGACCTTTAAATTATACGAAGAAAACATTTTTATATTATTGAGAACAATATTTTCTTAAACAGTGAAAGTGTGTCCTTAGGAATTAATCGACACATGCCCTTAACAATAGACCATCGAAAGGTCGACTATAACGCGACCATAGTCCATTTTGATAGTAGAACCATATTTTTTACGTACCGTCAGGAAGACGTTACTTACGACATGACGCCAATCCGCCATTTGCCTGTGATCTTCGTGAACGGAGTTCCCGGCGCGGGCAATCAGACGGTCGCGCAGACCATTTCGAACATAACTGGGTATAGCATGATCCGGCCCGGCGAGCTGGTGAGGGCCGAGGGTCAAAAGGACACCGCTAGGGGGCGCCTCATAGCAGATAAGCTACAGGCTCAGGAAGATATCCCGGAGGTTCGTGTAATTTTTTTCATATCTTCTTGAAGTAGCAATATTTTTTTCTTATTTTTATACCTACCACTTGGCAATCTAGCGTGCGGCCCGCCTTGTAAGCGTTTACCGCCGCCTATGGACGCTTGCAACACCAGGGCCCAGGGGTATCACTCGCGCGTTGCCGACCCTGCAGGAATGTTTGCACACCCTTCTTGAAGTACTCCATGCTGTACTCTGCAGGGAAAACTTCAAAGGGGAGGTCATTCCACAGCCTGAGGGCTCGCGGAAGGACACTACTTAAAATATCGATGAGTTAATCCCAAACATTTTACCTACCCTTGCCTCTCTGCCTACCCCTTCGGGGACCCTGGTGGAAAGTCTTGGATGTCCTATGTATTTAAGTATATATCTATTTATTTAATTAAATGTATCGTTGTCTAGTTACCATAACACAAGCTTTGCTTAATTTGGGACTAGGTCAATTTGTGTGGAATTGTCCCAGGTATTTATTTATTTATTTTTAAATAGTCTGGGAGTCTGCATTCTTGTCTATGCCTTATTATAAGGTTCCCGTTGTTACAGCAATTGGCCGTGGATCTAATTAAGGAGGCGATGCTGACGCATACAGACGCGACCGGGTTCATACTGGTGGGCTTCCCAAAGAACCCTCGCATGTCCAACATCTTCAACAGGCAGGTCAAGTGGCCGGAGAAGATCGTCGCTCTTGAAGTTGACAATGAGGTGCTGATGAGTATTAAGCAATACGTTTCTCTGAACAAGGTTCAATGATAATGGCGCGTAGTCCGCAAAAGCCCGCCATGTCAAAACTGACAGCTGTCATGTGCAAGGACCGCACCAACCGGAAACTCACTGATAGCTGTCATAGTTGTAAGCAAGTGACCTGTACGTCAGGTAGCAACACCATTCATGAACGGCCACGATGGCTATCACGAGATATATATCGTGCTTGAGAGATTATCATGTATCTAGTTAATTATCAATTTTATTGACGTCCTATTCTCTCTGCTTGCTACGAATTAGTTTAAATCTGATTTGTAGTTCCTGAATTAAGCGCTCTATCTATAAACTCTGCCTCTATGTAATTTTTACAATGATATAAGTTAATAATCCACCAGACGACAAACGGACGTGGGGACTTTACCGTTTTTCAAATTCATCATCAAATTGAACTTTTGTCGTTTATGTATAAATATATACATACATACATACATATCAATATCAATATCAATAAGGAGCCGTGGTGGCCGAATGGTTCGAGCAGTTGCCCGCGACGCAAAGGTCGCAAGTTCGAATCCCGACTGTACCAATGAGTTTTTCTAAACCTAAGTACAGTGATTAGTCACACCACGAGCTTTACGGTGAAGGAAAACATCGAGAGGAAACCTGCATACGTCTGAGAAGAAATTCAAAAGGCGTATGTATAGTCGTGCTTGAGTACGGCGATGGACTCGCCATCTGTCACGTTGGCACCTAATATACCTCTGGCGGAAAGTGGGTGTGTGGGTACTACCTATACACCTCTGCCTACCCCTTCGGGGACCCTTGTGGGAAGGCGTGAGGATATATTATTATATTATATATTATTTTTATATACATACATATCATCAAGCCAAGTTCCCAACGGGTTATGCAGGGAGGATAGGGTGCCAGTTCTCTCCATACTTACATACTTCTTTCGCTTAGCCCACATTCTTCAGTCTCATTATAAAGAGTAGACTAGCTACGGCTGTGACAATTTTGCTGTCACTCTATGCTCGCCGGTTTTTATACCACATGGATGGCAAACAAGCTTGCGGTCCGCCTGATGGTAAGCGGTTACCGCCGCCTATGGACGCTTGCAACACCAGGGGTATCCGGTAGGTAGTTGAAACGTCGTCTTCCTCGGTCTCGTCTTCTTCGTACTGTTCTACCATCTCTGACTATTCTATGTCCCCAGGCATGATTATGTGTCTATCTGTCTAATATGGTCTAGTTTATACTGTCTTAGGTAGCGGCAAGCCGGCTACAGACCAAATTGTCGGAGCTCGGCCGGCCCGAGTCGGAGATCAACGCGGCGCGGCAGATAGTGCGCGAGGCGGCGCACAAAGTGAAGAACGTGCACAAACGCTTTGGC
The DNA here is from genome assembly GCA_016069955.1 of Drepana arcuata. NCBI lineage: Eukaryota > Metazoa > Arthropoda > Insecta > Lepidoptera > Drepanidae > Drepana > Drepana arcuata. The sequence goes on along the minus strand of JACCPG010001825.1, from coordinate 18,548 downwards.
GGCCATGTCATCACAGTGAGTTCCCTGCGTTTATTTATTTATTTAATCTTACTAACATCTATCATTACAGGTTTCCCCAATGCGATAGTGTAGAACAAAATCTTAAGGTCCATAGGTCACTTCACTACGGGTACGTAAAGCGACGAAACACCACGTTCTGCGGCCAGAAGTCCTCGTCCATGGCAAGGTGCAGGTAGCACGTCGGCACGCGCACCACGAACGCCTTAAAATTGACGTTGCGGCGCGACTCCAGCATCTGCACTCTCGGCCTGTACTTTAGCTTCCGGTGAACGTACTCCACTATGTCTTCCGCCTTTGTAGTGTAGTGTAAGCGGGAGACATAGACCGGAGTTCGGCTGCGCTGCCCGTATGGTGACATTGGGCTCCGCAGCACCCTTGCCGCAGCGGTTCTGAGGCGGGCGTGAGCGGCGCGGGCTTCTAATGAGTCGTTATGAAGGAGGGTGTGAACAGAGTATGCAGTGTCGGCGACTCGCGATACCCGTTACTCCAATGTCCTTAGGCGGCGGTTATATTATGGCAAGATGAGCAAAACACTCTTGTGTTTGCTTTTTTGTTGTTTCTTGAGCTTTCTCTATACTCTTTGACGTGTCTCTGAAATTTGTTCAAATTGTATGTTCACTCAATTTTGTGTTTTTACATCTCCAGCTTGACAGTACGGGAAACCCAAAAGCCCTTGCTTCAACGCTCAAGGAAATCCTATCCGATACAATTGAGAAGAGTCACAAGCGGTCGGAGTCCCACTCTCCGCGGCCCCCCACTGCGGTGTCGGCCCCCGCGGTGGCCCCAGTCCCAGCGACACCGGCCCCCAGTTCGCCGGAAGCCCCCCCTGTCGAAGTCGTGGAGGCCCAGTGATTTTTAGTCTTTAATTGTTTTTAATTTTGCTATAATACATGTTACTGTTTGCAAGGAAGTCTTTTGATCGTACTTCTCTAAACTAATATGAGATAAACTGTTCCTTGTATCCAAGCCTTCAAAATGGTACAGTACAGATACATTTGTCAATAGCCTCGCGTCCAAATGATATGTATTCTGGGGAGTCGTTCGTCATGATGTCCATGACTATTTCCGCACCGCACCTATCGCCTATCGTCATCGACGTGGCATCGACGTCTCACAATATGGTTTTAATGGAGCTTCCTTCGGCGTATGAAGATCATGATGAGGTTTACCCCAGAGAGTACAGAATTTCTTCAAGCACAGTGCGAAATTATTACGTGGAAGTGATGCCCTTAGTGATTGCAAGAATTCATAGATGGCGGTAACCGCTTATCATCAGGCGAACAGCATGCTTGTCGGTAGAGGTGTATAGGTGCCATAGTGACAGATGGTGAGTCCATCGCCGTTACTCAAGCACGACTATACATACGCCTTTGAATTTCTCCTCAGACGTATCCTCTCGATGTTTTCCTTCACCGTAAAGGTCGTGGTGTGACTAATCACTATACTTAAGTTGAGAATAACTCATTGGTACAGTCGGGATTCGAAATTGCGGAAAAAGTATATTATATTATAACTTGAATAAAAGTATGTAATAACAAATATCAACTATCAGACTTGTTAGGTTTAATTATCAACTTTAAACGAAATATATTTCGTAATTTCAAACCATTTATAATCTTAGAGAGAGACGTACATACCATCTATCTTAAGGTGGTAGGTAGCTAATCAAAGCTACAACACATTTTTAGGTTATAGCAAAAGGAGTTTGATCTTGTTGCTAACTGGCCGCAAATAAATTCTTTTTTTTCCAAATTTCAAAAATTATTTATAAAATGACAAGCGACAGTGCATGTCGTTGTCAATTGTCACAAAAGCGCATCGATTTTCAAAACAAAAAACGCAAATATGCGTTCATTTTGGAAAAGGATCCCTTGGTAACAGGGTCGTTTTACAGTCAGTTTGCAAAAAAATACATTTCTTTCATTTCTGCTGTGATGTCAATGAGATATATCAATATTATTGGCAGTTGATGTCAAGCGTGAAGTTTGTTAGGCGGGAATAAGTCTTGGGTGACCATTGGTAAATTCGGCACGCTGCGTAGATCCGTGATCAGAGTTATGAAAATCAAATTGCGTAAGTACTGAATAATGCAATGGAAACTTAATGGCTCTACTATTTACCAAGAATATTTTATTTACTAGAGCAGGATCCAAAGTTACTTACGTTAACTTACTTAAGTTAGCTTAAGTAAGCACTAAACTAAGAACTTCATCTTTTAGACATGGACCTATGGACACTTCGTTATAGTGCCGGTATAAACTTTTTTTAATGATATTTTATCAGCAATTAAGTATTTTACAGAAACAAAATTGCTTCACAATGTTGGCTAGGTTTTTTTTATACTACTAGATTGGCAAACAAGCATACGGTCCACCCGACGGAACACGTTTACCGCAGCCTATTTACGCTTACAATACCGAAGTGTCACTTGCGCGTTGCCACTCTGTGTTCGGAGAGTTATACTGTGTTGGCAGCATAATGGGACTTATCCCTCAGCTGCCAACACTATATAACAATCATCCCCCCTCCCCTCATTACTGGAAACCTTATTCACCGCGTAGGAACACAACATAAAAATTGAGTTATTTGGCTACGGACTTCTTTATGGTGGAGGTCCTGCCCCAGTCGGTCAGCTCCAAATTCGAACGGGAAACCCTACCTCTCTTCTAGGGACAAATAATAAGGCAATTTAAATTTAGAAACTAATAACAATATTAATGGAATCGAATACTCGATCTATGTCGGAATGCATTGAATACAAAGTTTTGCCAGTTTTTAATAAACCTCTCTTAAGAATCTAATGTACTTTATATTTATTATACCTATCAGCATTATAAGTTCTATTAACGTTTACCTAGTACCATAAAAACACGGCAGCCTTTCGATAGATGGCGCTAACTTCATAATATACTTTCAATAATTTCGCGAAGTTCCATCCCTTCTTAAAATCTGTATCTTACAAAATATCTGTAACCTATTAGATGCAGTCTCATAGTAAGCTTTTAACTTAATTTTTGAATTATTTGAGAATTGTTATATAAGTATATAAGTCATATATGGGCTGTAAATTTATTATCGTGCTTACCTTACACTGTATAGATTCTCTGCCTACCCCATGTTGGACTCGGCATATTATAAATAGTATTTAATAATGCTTGTGTGGGGGTTATTAAGTTTAAACCTTACAGCGCGCGACCGTTTCCCGTCAACCTCATCCACTGACGAGAACGAAAGCGGCGTGGACTGGGACGCAGACCGCCATGGGAACCCCACGAGCCACCCCAGCCATATAAGCCACGTGAGCCACGTCAATGTAAGCCACATGAGCCACGTGAGCCACGGCATGCTCCATGCGCGCCCCCCGCCGCCGCAGACCGTAATCGTGGGTTCAGTGCGCAAGCGCCGGGGCAATCTACCGAAACACTCTGTTAAAATCTTAAAGAGGTGGCTTTATGATCACCGGTATAATGCTTATCCGAGCGATGCCGAGAAGCTAGCGCTAAGCCAGGAGGCGAATTTGACTGTATTACAGGTAAGTTATTCATGTTTGTAAGTTGGAGGGAGCGTATAGACGCACTGGCAAATTTACCAATAGGCTGTGGTCGGTTGCCGAGTGGCTCGAGTAGTTGCCTGCGACACAAAGATCGCATACTCGAATCCCGACTGTACCTATGAGTTCTTGGCACCTAAAATACATATATCTCTGGCAGAAAGTGGGCATGTGGGTAGGTGGGTACTACCTATATGGGCTATACACCTCTGTCTACCCTTTCGGGGACCCTTGTGGGTAGGCGTGAGGATATATTATATTATATAATATGATTGTATTACGATATTGTGTAGTACCGAAATTTTAGAGGTAGAGCAGATTTGTGAAAGAAAGTTCCTCTAGAAAGAGTTTCTAGAGGAAGTCCTATTTTCCCTTCCAGGTGTGTAACTGGTTTATAAACGCGCGCCGGCGCATCCTGCCCGAGATGATCCGCCGCGAAGGGCACGATCCCCTCCATTACACCATCTCCAGGCGAGGCCGCAAGCAGCCAGGCGCCCTGGGCGGGGTGGGGCCCATGATCGGGCTCGGAGGGGCCTCCACCTCGGGCCTGGTGGGGCCGCCCAGCAATGTTACTGTCGCTGCTTGGGACGGGATCGTTGTCGAGGTACTTTGAACACATACACTCGGTCTTGGATAATACCATCCTCCATACTTATTCATACAATCACAGCAATTGCTTGTAATATCAAAATATCTGTATTTTTTTTCAAATGCACACAAAAGTACGTACGGTACTGATAACAATAATACGATTTATAAAATAGAAGTCCGTGTTGTCTGTCTGTCTGTTTGTTGCGTCTGATCTCCGAAACGGTTTGACAGATTTTGACGTAGCTTTCAGTCGCAAATAGTTAATTAATACAACAATTCTCATTGATGCTTCTCTTCTGCTGGTCGTTATTAAGGAAAGCTTCAGGATAAATAACAATATAGCACATATTATATATATATTTGAAAATTTCCTTAATGCGAATAGCAGACAAATAAATAAACTCTCTTTATATACCACTAGCTTATGTCCGCGGCTTCGCCCGCGTGGAGTTCGGAAAAGTAGCTTATACATTTTCCTGCTAGAATCGGTTCAGCCGCTATGCCGTGAAAGAGCATCATACTTTATAATATTAGAACTTTGAATTTTTCGTGATTCAAATGTATCCTATGTCCTAATCCTAGGTATAAGCCATTACCATTTAAATTTTCAGCCGAATTGGTTGAGCTGTTTGCCGTGAAGGAGCAGCAAACATCCAAACTTACCAACTTTCACCTTTATAATATTATAATAATATAACCTCACGCCTTCCCACAAGGGTCCCCGAAGGGGTAGGCAGAGGTGTATAGGTAATACCCACGCACCCACTTTCCGCCAAAGGTATATTAGGTGCCAACGTGACAGATGGCGAGTCCATCGCCGTTTGTTTCTTATTATCTTTACTAATAATATTAGTAAAGATAATAAGTTTAACTTATAATGGCAGTGTTTATTCTTAACAACTTGCCAGAACGGCCACGACAGCCAAGGCTACGGCGATGGCCTCCTGGTCTACCGCAGTGAAGGGGACGAGCTGGTGGATGGCGAAGAGGGCTACTCCAGCGCCATCAGCGAGGAAGAGGTCAAGTACGACCCCTCCGTGTGGCAGTCCGTCATTCGATACGGACCGGAGGATCATGACTTGCATCCGGCTTCTAGGGGGTAAGTTTTAAATCACCTCGCACCATATGGTATACAATTAATGTTGAACTATGAACACCTATTATTTAACGATTTAGTGTTCGCACACAAACAAAACCGATCCTATTTCATCTAATGCATCACGCTGAGACACTCAAGGGGTAGACAGCGAGAGAAGAGCGTTAGATGCTTATTTCATACACATCTATTTCTCTTCATCCACATTGATCAGTTTTTTCTTACATGCCCGTCAGCTTCGAATACATTTGATGTTCCTGTCGATTTATAATAAGGATGATAATATATCCTCACGCCTTCCCATAAGGGTCCCGAACGTCCTGTCGATTTAATGTTAATTAATCCTTCCTCTGCCTCTTCTTGCAAACGTTTTCGTTTTCCGCATACTTTTATGTTATACAAACGGACAGGATGGAAGCTGCTGACGTGGTATGGTTCCTTAATGTCAACCGGAATATGGCTGACGCACTTCAAAATCGCAGCAATTCAAACAGAAAACAATCGGGGCTCGAATTTTTTCTGTGTCCGATCGTTCACAGACGTTTGTCAGCGTGATTGAATGCAATGCATCCTCTCCTTTAGGACAGCTTCAGTGGTAACGGTGACAACATCAGAGGAGTTGGTGGAGCAGCACGAGCCGGGCTCGGAGGGCTGGGGTGCGATGGCGCCCGCCGTGGCGCCCAACGTGGGGCAGAGCGTGGGGCCCAGCGTGGGGCACCCGCAGCTGGCGCACCTCCCGCAGCTGCCGCACCCGCTGCGCCCGCGCCGTATGCAGGTGAGCCCGCCCCCGCAGCCGCCGCCGCCCCCTCCCGTCGCCGTGGAGCTAGAAGTCGCCACCACCGATATGTGGTGCCACACCTAACTTGCTCCATTTGTCAGTCTTCATTGGCATATGAGAATCTCAAAGCAGTTTGCTATTGTAGCATCTAGGAGAATTCATTGTGTTTAGTTAGATTGGTCTTAGATTAGCATAAGAGGGCTTATTTTAGACTTACTGTGACGCGCCGTGATCGTCAAACCGAGCCATTTAAGTACTGGAGTGACAGTGGAGATGTTTACATAAAGCTGTAATTCTTATTCCTCTGCTGGAATTTAGCATTTATGACTAATTACTTACTAACATTTTTAGATTTAAATACTAAAATAAATGCTAAAATGCATTATAACAGGCGACGTCGGTGTTAAAACACTAAAATCAAGTAATGTCTTGGGATGTTAACGAGTTTTTGTTTTGTTCTTAAATATAACGACAGCCATCCTATTTAGTTGTATCAATAAAGTTTGAAAACAACAATGACTTTTCTTTCGTATTTAGTTTGGCCACTGTTTTAATGCCGGCATCACCTGATCGCACACCAAATATTGATTATGAATCTGATTTAAAATTTCATTGGGAATTAAATGGTATTGTGGTAAATTCAGGTGGTGCCGAGAATATCTGAGCGTGACCAGGATAAGTTCAAATGCCTGTACCTCCTAGTGGAGACGGCAGTAGCCGTGCGCCAGCGGGAGAAAGAGCAAGAGGAGTCTGTGTTGCCAGTTTAGTATATGCATAGTACAATTTACGCCTTATCAAGGATATATATAAGGACAACAATGATTTGGTGTTAGTCACAAAGAGTTAGTACTAACAAAAAAAAGCCAATTAGGCTATCTGTCATTTCATTATTATTAGCGATAAGTAATCATTTTGACATTTGGGCAAGTTGTCATATACAACAGATCTGCCTGTTTGAGACTCTTTAACTGGAAAAATAACATGTTTTTATGGCAATATCATAATTTGGTGTTCACTCAATGTAATTGTAAGTGTGATTTTGTTTAACTCATAGAGCATAAGCGTATTGTTCCTGGACGGAGGCGATTGTAATGTAAGGTTTAAATTTAGTTTGAATAAAATTTTTAATTTATAAAACATAATTTCACTTTATAAAGAGGAATAGACATTGCACTTCAAATAGATTTCCAATCTCCAGTAGGCAGAGGTGTAGCGACACCAAAGTTTATCCTAACACCCAAATTAGCAGAAGTAGGTGCTAACAGTTATAGTTGGTCTACATGTTTTCCTTCGCCTCATGACGTGCTAAAACATTTTATTTACGTCCAAAAAATGGCCAAAACGATTAATCATTCTCGCCTCCCGACTTGGGTATCCAAAGGGGTAGGCAGAGGTGGTGCCAACCTGACTGATGGCGAGTCCTTCGATGAGCCCTTCGATATACATTGTGACTGACATTACGTCAAAGGTGAAGGAGTATTTTAAAACAAAAACAGTATTTAATCAAGAATAAATTAAGATTACAGTAATGGTATGTATGTACAGATCGTCCATGGTAGCCGGTCTCATTTGGCTGCGCGTGCGACCAGCGGGTCGAGGATCGCCTGCACTTGAGCGAAGATGGCGTCTACAGCCGCCTCCGCGTTTATCTGCAATTAATAATAATTATTAGAGATAGAGTCGTGGTAGGCGAGTGTGGAAGATGGAAAATTGCATTTACGCTTACAATACCAAAGTATCACTTGCGCGTTGCTACTCTGTGTTCAGAGAGTTATACTGTGTTGGCAGCATAATAGAACTAATCTCTCTGCTGCCCACACAATATAACAATTACTGGAAACCCTATTCCGCGTAGGAACACAACACAAACATTGTGTTGTGTTCCTACCCGTAAAAACCCGTTATGCTCTCTCTTGCTGAGCTAATTTAAGCTAAGACGAGCCCGTGGCAATTTTGCTCACTCTGCCTATTGTCACACCACTGCCTCTCCCAGTGGTACTAGTGGTAGCGGTGAGAATGGGGCACTCACCCGCTGCAGCTTGGCCGGGTACTGGGCGAGCACTTCCTCATTGTTGTCGATGAAGGTCTTCAGCCTCAGCTTAATGGTCTCCTCGTTGTCGTCGGCGCGGCCCGAGCTCGCGGCGCGCCCCAGGAGACGCTTGGTCAGCGTCTCTGATGACGCTTCGAAGTATATTATCACCTGGGATTTGAACAACAGGCCTTTTAACGTATAATTTGGACGAGTAAAGCGAGAAGCGATCTGCATTATAAGGATTGCAGGCTCGCACTCCGACTGTAGCAATGAGCTTACACCTACACCACTCTGTCTACCACTTCGGGGACACTTGTGGGAAGAATTGATAGATAAATATATACAAAATTATTGCTAAACTTATCTACAGTGATCAATCTTACCGTGAGCTTTATGGAGATGGAAAATATCAAGAGGAAAAATGCATAAGTTTGAGACTAAATTCTACGCCGTATGTACTACACTACTTAGTATCTAAATATATCTCCCTTTCTCCGGCAAGACTAGAAAATCGTTGAATTTCTTCTCAAACGTATGCAGGTTACATATCGATGTGTTCCTTCACCATAAAGCTCGTGGTGTGATCAATCACTGTACTTTACTCGAGAAAACCAGTTCAGTTGGGATTCGAACTTGCAATCTCTGTGTTGCAAGCGACTGCTAGAACCACTTTGCCACCACTGCCCCTAGCTATACACCATTTGAAACAAACGAAGTTTAATACTCACTGTGACGGGAGCAATGGCTTGCTCAAAGGCGATTCCTTGCGACTTCTCCCGCGGGTATCCGTCGATGAGGAAGCCCTTCGACTCCTCGGCGCGCGCTTCAATCGCTTCCCGTAGCAGATCCAGCACAATGTCATTGGGGACCAGCTCACCTGAAGTTAACACACGTGTCACCAAACATTATCAGACAAGTACTATATTGCTTGTTCCATAACATTTTAAGTCACATATTTTACACAAAGCCCGTTGACGACTTGTCCAATGTCCGTGTTTAGGCATTAGCGATTGGCCTAATATTATAATAAGCCAGAGTTTGTTTGTATGGACGCGATCAGAGGAAATTCTGATGAGATTTAGGGATTTTTTTTTTACATTCAAATCCCGTTAATCGTAATGGGCTTTGCAAGGCTTCTTATGGGTTTGATTTCATTTCATTATGCTAGGGAGCGGATAAGTAATGAAAAATGCAATTCTTGATTCACCCATTTCGGCCACGTAGAATTGTTACTGGGCACAACTATAGATACAAAAAAATAAAACCCAGCAAATTTGCAAAAATTACAGCAGACTAGGGCAAATTAGGCAATGTTACCGGCACTGGATTTCCAGACCTTCAGAAAGAGCGTGCTTAGTAGGTACTTTGATGGTATTGTCTCACCTCGCTCCATGATCGATGTGAGGCACTTGGCCCTCTCCGAGCCACTCTTGACCTCCGCCCTCAGCAGGTCGCCGGTGGACAGGTGCGTGAACCCGTACTTGGCGATGATTTTCTCGCATTGCGTGCCTTTGCCCGAGCCCGGCCCGCCCAGAATCCATATTATCGGCTTTTTACTTGTGTCAATTGGGGCCTGTAAGTTGAATTATGGTGTTGTTATCCATATTAGCAAAGAACTGAGTGCTCTCAAGAATTATCACATCTCTTTTTGTCATCTTGTATTCATCGCCATACCAAGCTGGTCTCAAATTGGGATCAAACTGTGGAACTGGGTTTTTGAAACTTTTTGCTTTGCAACATACGAGTGATGCAAGCGGCGAATCACAATCTTGTTTGATACGCAGCCAGTTTAAAATGTGTTGTCATAAAGAATCAAATTGCAAAGTTTACTAGCGGATTCCTAGCAGAATCGAATGGTGTGTGTTAATAATGTGATGCATGAATGATTTGGTGATCCATTAGAAAGATGATCCATAAAGTGAACGGAACGGTAACTAGCACCGCGATATGACAAGTAATTTCAAAACGTTAGAGTAACATATAACTTATTGGAATTGACCGAGTGGTTTTAGCAGTTGCCTGCAAAGATTGCAAGTTCTAATGACTGAGTGAGTACCAATGAGTTTTTCAGAAACCTGTCACGTTGGCACCTAAATTATATCTCTGTCGAAAAATGGGTGTGGGGCTACACACCTCTGCCTTCCCTTTCGGGGACCTCTTTGGGAAGGCGTGAAGATTCAAACTTGTCTTTCAATATTAACTTGTCTCCAACCAGAATATCTTCAATTTTCTAATTAAAAACTAGAACGGTAAAGCTCAATCCAGGTTATTTTAATAGATCTAAGAGAATATAATCTTAACCTTTCTTTGGAAAGCTTTACACTTGGGTGAACCACAAGCTAAGGGGCACGGTGGCTGTTTGTCTATCACGGGCTCGTCGCATGGATAGCATTTCTTCTCTTCCATGGATCCTAATGAATTATTCAAAGTATGCTTTGAAAGTATGTTAAACTATTGATGGCCAGTAATTGACGTGTCTTTGACGTTGACAAACTGTGACAGCGATTTATTCTTTTGTGTTTTTTGTATAGTCTCATGACTACCAGTATCTTAAGGTTTCTGAGACAATTAAATAAAAATAAAAATTCTTGTTTTAATCACTTTTGTCTTGCATATAGGTGTATTTTAGTGTGGGGTGAAGTAAGGTGTATTAAATAAACGCTTTGAATATATTTACTCCCAAACTAACATGTACACAAAATAACATCACGCTGTATATCTTCTTTACGTCTCCGTCTACCCATAAGGTTCCTGAGGCAGAGGTCACAACAACCTCTTTTCGCCGTAGATTCTCTATAGGTTTTTGATTAACAGTAAGTATTCTTGGCTATGTGAATCTTAATGTACACCTAACTTGTATATCAGGGTCGACAACACGCGAGAATTTAACAAATTTAAGCAAAATTTACCTACAAGGCAATATAAGGATTCCTTTACCTTTAATACTCTTCACGCCTCCCCAAAAGGGTCCCCGAAGGGGTAGGCAGAGGTGTATAGGTAGTACCCACACGTCCACTTTCCGCCAGAAATATATTTTAGGTAGGGTCCATCGCCGTTACTCAAGCACGACTATACATACGTATACGAACTCTACCTAAGTGCCTTTGAATTTATTCTAAAGCGTATGCAGGTTTCCTCTTGATGTTTTCCTTCACCGTAAAACTCGTGGTGTGACTAATCACTGTCGATAAGTACAGTCTGGATTTGAACTTGCGATTTTAGTGTCGCAGTGAACCACTCGAACCACTCGGCCTCTATATAACTTTTCTTTAATATTCCTTTATTTTATAGCTAAGCCTAAGCCATTAGTTACCAACTACTATAGAGGGGTACTGAATAATTAATGTCATAGCAGTTTCTGATCGATCGGTTTCCCCAAGTGTCGTGGTCGCCCCACGTTGGTGATTTGATAATCGAAAATATTTAATTAAAATCGGAAATTTCTCAATTTTCCAAGCCCAAATTTGTTAGAGGGTCGTGCTCGACTCCCAAATATCAAAATGGCTGGCTCCCTACAAACGAGTAGTATATATCATGTACGAATATAACACTAGCTTAGCTAACTGAATGTGAGAAAAAAATAACATATTTGTCTTCAATACTGACACTGACAAGTGTTGGTGACAGCTGTCATGTTGACAAATCATAAAGCAAAAAAAACGATGCTTGTCAAGTGTCTATGGATCAAATGCCCTTGGCCTTCCTAGCTCGTGCACTAGACATTGATTACCCGTGATGCTCTGCCAAAGATCTATTTAAGACTTGTTATGTGTTTCAATTCTTATGATGCTAGGCTGAGCTATTTTAGTCGATACGATCTTTTATCGCGACGATAGATAACTTACATTTCCTCGCATCTTCAAATAAGCGCTTCCAAAAGCTTATTTATTGTATAGAAACATCAGGGCAGAGAGCAAGGAAATCGTTCGCATCAGATATTTTCCCATGTTTACATACACTGCATAACTACAGTTGTCTGTTAAATTGTAAGTATGCGTTAGTAATCAGTCTCAATAATGTTGGATGTTTGTATATAAATGATAAGGTCTAATTAGTTCCAATTAAACCAAGGAGAGAATTTTTTATCCATTGACAGTGAACGAAGTTTTTGAACTGATAGAGACGGCTTACAAAACATAATATAAAAAAATCCGCCGTGTATGTTATTGTAGATATTTTGGTACAGTATTCGTTTAGTATATATATATATATTTCTTCTGTGCGTGTGTATGTGAAATCCTCCTAAACGGCTGGACCGATTTTAATAAAATTTTATGTGTGTGTTCAGGTAGATTCGAGGTTCAGATTCACAATTGTACCTGATAGGTGGCGCAGCGACCATGTTTCACGAAATTTAATTTTTACTCCCGAGCGAAGCTGGGCTGGACAACTAGTATATACATATATATATATCCCGCGACCTATCTATAAGATTTAAGTCTATAGCAAGTGTATGCTAACTGCTTTTGAGTGGTGGCCGTTCTTCATATACAGTACGACAGCATTTTTTTTGTAGGTAAGCTTACCCCTTCGGAGACACTTTTCTACAAGGGCCTCCGAAGGGGTAAGCTGAGGAGTACCAGCGCCCTCCTTTCTTACGACTTGAATTTAGCATCATTTCATTTGTAACGTATGACAGTTTATTCTCGTAAAATTTCCATTGCCGAATAAATAGTATACTATTTCCGGGTAAATATGGGAGCACATCAAGATATTTCTGGCAAAAGCAACGCTAATTCACGTTGGAAAGGTTACATAGCTTTAATATAAAAAATACATGCTTTACTAAATGAAATGTTTGTTCAGAGAGTTAGCGCTAGTCTGCCTACTGTTGAAAAACAATTTACATAACAATATTTTTACTCTATAATTTAACGATCTTGGCAAAGTGCCAATTTATATTTCGACACAAACTCAACCAAATACTTTTCTTTTTACTATCTCCACAGTTCTCAAAGGCCTCCCTCTATTAAATGTCATGCCACTGTGACGACACGCAATCCACTCCTGCGCGGGTCTCGTAAATACACTCCTACCGTAACGAATAGCGCATTTCTTTAAAATATACCACAAACCTGAAATATATATCCAATGGTTAGTATCTCCCTTAGCTCATAGCACAGAGCTAACACTATCACTAGAATGTACTGCAACTTACACTGAACACTATCGGATTTATTCAACCAGATTTTCATACTTTTCTGAAGACTTTCGACAGAACTGAAAGCTGCAGCCAATTTTGTGCCAACTGGCAACGTTTTACTGGCGGGAATAGCCAGCCATGGCCACGTGGTAACTGGATGATTTTGGAGAAATAGGTACTTGTGTGTATTTTTTTAACTTTATATTGCATGTGACGTCAGCGGTCGACGACTTCGGAAGGTCAGTCCGAGGATTGTTGCGGTTGTTTGTAGGTATTTGATAGCACTAGGTTTCGTGGGAAAATAAATTATCGTACATACATATCATCACGATATAGAGATAGGTAGAGTATAGAGCGCCAGTTTTGAAAATTTTGTTATTTGGCTACGGACTTCTATAAGGTGGAGGTCCTGCCCCAGTCGGGTCTAAGTTCGAACGGGAAACTCCGTTATGCCCTGCCTCTCTCAATTACCGTGAAAGAAAAGATCGAGAGGAACCTGCATACGTTTGAGAACAAAAAAACATTGGCGTATGTATAGTCGTGCTTGAGTAACGGCGATGGACTTGCTATTTGTCACGTTGGCACCTAAAATATATCTGGCGGAAAGTGGGTGTGTGGGTACCTATGCACCTCAGCCTACGCCTTCAGGGACCCTTGCGGGAGGGCGTGAGAATATTCTATGATTCACAGGTGCAGCAGACACCTGCATACAGAATTATACCTGCAGGTGTAATTCTGTGTTTGCATCCGCTTCGTTTTGTGTACAGGTGTATACAAGGTAACCTTTCAATCGGACAAGCCAATGATTTCATATCAATGAGATAACATTAATCACCACTTCTTATCAGTGTTTTTTATTTAAAAGAGAAATTGAAGTTTCTCAAGAACTATTACTTGCGATGAGTGTTCGATAAATAACACAGTTATGCCAATAATATATATCCTTACGCGACCCCACAAGGGTCCCCGAAGGGTGTATAGGTAGTACCCACACCCCCGTGCCGCGAGATACATATATTTTAGATGTCGACGAGACAGATGGCGAGTCCATCGCCGTTACTCAAGCACGACTGTACATACGCCTTTGAATTGCTTCTCAGACATATGCAGGTTTCCTCTGTACGATGATTTCCTTCACCGCAAAGCTCGTGGTGTGACTAATCACTGTACTTAAGCTTAGTTACAGTGGGTAAACTGACATAAATAAAAAACTACGATAATTTATTTTCCCACAAAAACAAGTGCACTCAAATACCAAAAAACAACCGCAACAATCCTCGGACTGACCTTCCGAAGTCAGAAAAAATATTGGTACAATTGGGATTCGAACTTCCTTTGCTTCTCGCATTTTAAGTTGAATCTCTAGGGCCGTGGGAGCCAGATGCTCTTCATTTTAAATAGGATGTTGTGAGGAAACTTTTTAAGGCCTCCCGTGTCAAGAAGGCCGGCGAATATTTCGCTCAGCGAATCAGCATTGCCATACAACGTGGCAATACCGCTAGTCTTCTTGGCACCTTCCGTGTGACACAGAGTTGGGTCATTAATTATATTTATCTCTATTATAACACGGTGATAATAGTTTGTTTCTTAAATTTCTAGCACAATTCCGTCTATCATAAGGCAAAGCTCGAGTCCTATTTCAAGTCTATATATACTGCTTACCTTCAGCCGGATGCCTGTTGCAATCTTAATAAAAGATCTTAAGTTGATAGAGACAGAGATGACTCAAGAATCTATTATCATTATTAATGCCTTATCTAAAATAGAGTATTGTATGAAATTATGTAGATGAAGCTTTACAGATTTGAATGTACTTTGTTAATACGATTCGCAAATCATCCGGCATGATCTAGGTTGTGTTTGTAAGTATTAAAGAAAGATTAAGATAAAGCAAGGCGTTTAAAGTTAGTCATACAATCCCGATGTATCTGGAATAAGGGATGACCATCTTCCATCTAACAACGTAGTTCAAATGGATGAAGTAAATAAGGATGAAACGTGAGAAATTCATCCGAGCATGTATGAAGGGACTGACGAATCAAGATGAAACGATAAAGGTCTTTAAGTTTTAGCGTGTACTGGAGCTACCCTCTCTGTCTACTCCGTGAAGATATTTGCTTGGAGAAAAATAATGCAAATCAATTCAGAAATAAAAAGCATATCTACAGATAATATCAGAGTTAAAGTAATAAAGAAAGCGCTGCTTGATGTCGACCTGACTAAAATTATATATTCCCAACGTTCTCAGCCAGTCTTTAAATAAAATAAAGAGGAAGAGTAGTAATACGTAATTTTCTTCAAAGTCTATTATTACCGTGATTGTGACGTAACTTAACTCCAACGAGTCTTAGAATTCATTCTCAGTCTGTTACACAATACCTGCACCATATGTATCACACAAAACGCACCTGATTTTAAGAAAAAATTGTGCAATAATTCACTAAACTCACCATTTTAATTTTAATAAGGCGCGCGTTATCCGATCCGAATAGATATTTTCAAATTGGGAACGCGTCTCAACGCGGTGAACGATGCGGATCAACTGCGGGCGAGCGCTCGGTCAAGGCCACTGAAACTGTGCCAAACAGCCAATAATCGACCCCAGCTTGACAGCGCGGGAAACTTTACTAAGGCGGGAAATTGGAGCTACACAGAGCTATAATTTTTTATGATTTCTATGATCAATGGCGCCAGATTTAAATAACCTACGAAAGTAGTGGAAACAATTCACGGGGGATTAGAATTTTATTGTTAAACAAAACCAAATTTACTGTAGTTTACTTTGGACTTGAAGTTTTTTGTATAATATATAACTGCTTCATCAAAAATATTAAT
Organism: Drepana arcuata; assembly: GCA_016069955.1. Lineage (NCBI taxonomy): Eukaryota > Metazoa > Arthropoda > Insecta > Lepidoptera > Drepanidae > Drepana > Drepana arcuata. Next base: position 2,502 of record JACCPG010001825.1, on the reverse strand, counting down.
TACTCACGTTTCTCCTACCGGTAAAAATAAAACTAGCCAGATAAGAAAATGTGCTGATTTATTTTCAAATTTTAATCAATGCTACATGTGTTTCAATTATAAACAATTGTGTCTTAACATAATCAATATATTGTTTGTAATAATATAATAACATTGCATTATCGCATTCTTCAAACAAGAATGTGCCGCCAGGTGGTAAACAGTGACAGTTGTCATTTGACGTCACATATACAAAATGTCTCAGAAAATAAAACAGTTTGCTGAAATATGTGAAAGGGTACAATGAAAGCTAATTTAAAAAAGTACTGTATGATTTGAACTTCTTTTATATAAAAATCTGCCTAACTAAATTTTATACATGTGGATTCAGAATATTTACTACAACTACAAGTCGTTTTTGTTTAAAGTTATTAATAGTTTCTGAAAAACCCAAACCCAACTGAAAAATCCAAAACATGGGACCCATGTTTCGGAGTGAATGGGTAATATTGACCTCTAAAAATGTTGACATTTTGTCTTTGGAGCTACTTGTTTTATTTTATCGTCTTGACGATATACTATTCTATTTTCTGAGACGTTCTGAGACGAGAGCTGTACTCAATAAGTATCGAGCATACATACATAATATACAGCCAATCATGTAAGTTCTGTACATATGTATGTACGTACGTGTCGTTAGTAGTTACATATATTGGGGTTGCGACAAGTTTCGATTGAAAATAGTTATTTCATAATACATATACGAAACAAAAGACTAGTATCCATGTCATTAGAACATTTTATCAAAAGTACCCGGCCGGGATTGACCAGAATAGAATTTCGAAATGACAAATGTTATGATAGTTTAAAAATTTTGTCATATGTCGTCTTGGACTTAATAAGAATGATTAAGGAAATAATTAGATAAGTAACTGAATACAAGTACGAATGCAATTATATAAATTTTAAGGTTATGTGAAAAAATTTGGTACAATATAAAATTTGTGCGTCATTTCATATCTACATATCGAAGTGAAAATCTATATATATCTAGGTATAAAGCTTTTATCTAAATCTAAGTTGGCCCCTGATTTGTGTTATAATCTATCTAGGTGTTGTACTATTACTTTCTAGAACTAATTTGTAATTTTACTTAATTATTTAGAATTAGTGACCCTTCTTGTTGACCCCTTTCTTATGCGCCAACGCTGCCATAGAGTATAGAGCTCCATGAAACTGGTGTATACATCACACCTCGCCTCATACTTTCATCAATCCCTTATTAACATTACACTTTTATTTAAATATTCAAAGTAACGTCCATCAAGGACGCATTTTACTTTACCTTAATTAAATTATTCTAACAATATCTATTACTCTAAGGCACTAAAATCGTTATTCTGTGCGTTTTTATCTTATTATTAATATTAACTGATAATTAAATTACACAATTAAATAATACAACTAAAGTTAGCACATAGACGGGACTTATGGCGACTTTACATATAGCTTCACATATAGTCAAAACTATATTCCAAGCACTGGGCGATCATCATCATCACAAATTTAAGAGCTGGGCTCTTGTCGGCGTCTCTGATGCAGTCCCCTCCATTCGCTTCTGTCCAGCGCAACCTCCTTGACCTCCCTATACGTCATGAGAGACATTTTTTCTTTGATCTCACCCATGTATGTTAATCTTGGCCTTCCTCTTCCTCTCTTCCCCTCTACCTTTCCTCCTAAAATGTTTCTAAAGAAGCTATCATGTCGTATAAGGTGGCCTACCATCTTTCCTCTTCTATTCTCGACTGCTTCCAGCAGAATTCTTGTTTCTTTGACTCTTTTCAACACGTCTTCGTTTGTCACCCTTTCCGTCCAGCTATCTGGGCGATCACGTGACAATAATATTCTGGTTGTCGATCAAAGCCCACAATTTGTAAGTATGTACTATAGATATAGTAAATTAGGCGGTCCCGCTTATGTTACAATACTTTTTTTTTTAATAAATCTTTAAGTATTTATTCCCTAAATTTTCAAAAATTTGCTCGTATTGTTGCGAAGCTATAAGTCGTTAATACGTTTAGGCGTGACGATCGATTCGATTCAATTATATCGATATCGATTACGAAAATGGGGAAAAAACATATGTAGTAGTAATGACGTAATTGAGTCAATATGTCGCTGATAATATGTTTAGTGAACTGTTTAAATGTTTTTAAGGGTACATCCTCGTGAAATTAGATTTTTATGACCTTTTTTCTGGACAAACAATTTATTCAGCTCATTTTCTATCCCTGTGCCAAATTTCATGCATTTCGTTCAGCCCTTGTGGTGTGATAGACTCACAAACTCACATTTATAATATTAGTAAGAAGCGGTCGACGTCATTAGCTTATAGTCTGAATATCATTATTTATATGCTCACACCGGCTTTGTCAGAAAGAATATGATAGGTACTTATATATTTGTACGCTAGAAACATACTATAAATTTTTTGCATACATTACAATTTGCATAGACAAAGAA
>JACCPG010001824.1:0-31290 GCA_016069955.1 Drepana arcuata | reverse complement strand
CAACATGCCGAGTCCCTAAAGGGGTAGGCAGAGAGTATAGAGCGCCAGTTCTCTCTAGACTTACTTACATATCTCTTTCGCCTCGTCCACATTCATCAATCTCTTCATGCATACTCGTCGGTTTCGAGTACTTACTTAACGTTCCCGTCCTTGAGCGTCTGATCGATTTGATCTAGATAGTTGGAACGTGGCCTTCCTTTGCCTCTTCTTGCACACACTTTTGCTTTGTATATCTGTTTATACAGTTACTATATATAAAGTATATATAGTAACTGTATTATTGTAATTTAAAAGGGATATTGTTGAAGAAGACCTAGGAGTAGTTTTTTTACTGATATATTTTTTCCTAAGGACCTAAGATTACTACTCACTGAGACGAATTTTATTATGTACCTTAGTTTAACATAAAGATTACAAGTTCGAATCCCGATTGTATCAACGAGTTTTTCTTAACCTAAATACAGTGATTAGTTACACTACCACGATTTACGGTTAATGAAAAAATCAAAAACATCGTGAGGATGGAGGACCTACTCGTACATACCTCTGAGTAGAAATTCAAAGACGTACGCAAGTTGTGCTTGAAGGTAGGCAGTGGCGAATGTTGCGTTGTCACATAAATGATATATCTCCGGCAAAAATTTCGCGTGCCGTTACTTGCAACAAACCACTTCTTACACGTATTTTTCCCGAGTTTGATTATTTAATTTTATGTAAATATATAGGTGCGTCAACCTTGACAAAATATGTATTATATATAGTCTTACTGAGTGCTTCAGTAAAACTGATTTCAACATTCATAAAAATCTGTCAAACAGCCTTAGAGTAACGCTTTTACGTCTAATAATTTAAACGAAGCTATTAGATACACGGCAATGCAAATGTTTTCGGAATTTTTAATGCTATAGTGACCAAGGGCTATTAATAGCGCTGCATACTCCACTATGTGCTTGTTCAAAACCAGTTTGAAATGGACACGAGGGTTGCAGGTTTTTGCTTACAGGAGCAATACATTGCTAGCGTAGCTCGAAGTGGTCTGCTCTGTCAGGGAACTGGAAGTTCAGTGTAGGTACGCAAATTGAAAGAGACGCTTGCATTTGCAGGAAAGACCTCCTGACTCACGCACTATAAAAATGTCGGTAGAGAAGTCAAGCCCACCGTGTTTTTGCGCTATATTTGTAAAGATGGAGGGTAGCGACTTTTAAACATTTATAGCCCGTGAGTCGACAGATAAAGTAAAATTATTTCTGTAAGTACTGTAGACTGCTAACTGCAAAGTACGTACTGAGAAAAAGTGTGAGTAGGGAATATTTGTGGCAGAACGCCCACAAATATTATTTACTCACGGCATGTATAGTATAGCTTGATCCGGTAAAGAGGTAAAGAGGTGATTGAAAAATAATTCAACATTTCTCGGATTTCTCACTAAGTTAGCTAACTACTAAATTTACTCTTAAGCAATGGCGGACATTCGTAAGTTTTCCTAGAGAAATGGACCTGAAATGAACGTGAAGTTTTATCAAAGTGTAGTAAACATCTACAATGGACAAATAATTTTGGACGTTAAGCGGTTACCGAGCTCATTTACGCTCACCAGACTGAAGTATCACTTGCGCGTTGCCACTCTGTATACGGAGAGATATACTATGTTGGCAGCATAATGGGCCTAATCCCTCTGCTGTCAACACAATATAACAATCCTCTCCCTGCTCCATTTTTGGAAACTTTATTAATTGCACAGGAACATAACACAAAAATGTGTTATGTGAATTCTATAAGGTGGAGGACCTGCCCCAGTCGGGCAGCTCCAAATTCGAACGGGAAACCCGTTATGCCCTACTTATCTTAAATCTCGTAAAGGTTTATAATGTTGTAAGTCGGCAGTCAGAACTTTCGCGATATTTTCATGAGGAGCCGCTTTGCAGCACTTCGGGCCAGTGGGGACTAGCGGTGTAGTATTTTTATACTACCAAGGTTGTAGTAGCCCAGAGCGTAAGCAATGTTTAGGGATTCACTCGCGCTTTTTCCACTTATAACCGTACTACTACTGCAATAGCAGCGCAGAAAAGGTGTACCTTTGATCCAATGACCACCGAGGTGGCGCCGTGTTCGACCTTACAAGTTATCAGGGATGGTTCGTTTTATTCCAACGCATCGTAAAGGCATCTTCTCTTTGTATCAACAGATCCCTGTGCATATATCTGTGCATATTGGTGTTGACAGTCGTGGTTTATTTAGCCTTGCAAGGAAGGTAGACACAGCAATCTGGCTAGAGCTTTGGACTTAGTCCAATCAGGTCCCCAACATCTTTGATGCAAACCGAAAAGCTTTAAGCCTTAAGGCGGAGTAAGGGAGTGATTGCTAAATATAATAAATTGACTTTGGATAAATTTGATTTCGATGGCGGATTGCAAGGCGTTCGCGCTTCCCTTCTGGCAGTCGCGCTTTTTCAGATCAGACCTGAAGAATTAAAATCATCAGTCTCTTCATACATGCTGGCCCGTTTCGAGTACTCAAATCGGTCGGACTCTCAAGGACGGGAAGGTCTCTTGACCTTTTGATTTGAGCTTGGTACACGTTTTCACTTTGTATATCTGTTTCATCGATCTTTTCTATAAGTCAAAACGTAAGCGAGAAAATGACAAAAAATATTTATTTTTTGTCATTTTCTCGCGCTTTGTCCGCATGGAATTTTACAAAAAAGTTATTGTTCCGTTTCTAAAATAAAAATCCCTAAGTTTCTCCTTTTTACATCAGCTATCTGCCAGTCAAAGTCCTGGCAAAATCGCTTGAGCCGTTTCAAAGATTAGCCGGACCGGAACAAACAAACAGACAGACGGAGAGGACAGACAAAAATTAAAAAAAAATATTTTGTAATTTATACATCCATTTGCATTTAGTAAAAAGCGGCTATTTTAATATTACAAACAGACACTCCAATTTTATTTATTTAATATAGACACACATGAAGAGTTTTAACAAAAATGCGCCGTTCGCGTATGCTCGGGAAAGTCAAGATATACATCTCATATGTATTATGGATACTTATACTACGTAGGTATATTAAATCACAGGCAGGCAGTCATTGCTCTACATTTACCGAGGATAAGATTAGATTACGTACTCGATATCTTTGCATAGCGTCTTTCGACGATTCAAAATTTTGCGCCTTTTCAATATTTGCAATAAACAACAACAAAAAAAAACTAAAAAACTACTTGTGTTCCAATTGTTCAAACTTTTAATAATCATTGTATCGGACACGCAATTACTTGTTTGCATTTATCATGAACTAAACGTGTCAGTAAAAATCTATTCACTTAAATATACCTACACGTATTGTGAGTCAGTTTGTGGCATACTTTCTTTCTTATTGCCATTTTTTACGAACTCTATCAAACGAACCAATTTATTAACAATATGCAGTCTGGTGATATTTTTAAGTAACAATTGCACCCCTTATGAGATATATTCCTGAACCTTGTCTCAATCAATCTCAATACACACCAATACAAAACCATCAATTGAAAATAATGTAGTGTAAAATACTCTCAATCAACACGAGCCACTTAAATTGGTTGGTTTAAAAAATACGTTCCCACTCATAATTTACGTTTGTCTGAGTCATTACTAAAACGATTACGATGATTGAATGATGATTTATGCACATTGATATTAGCAATGTGTTATTTATTGGTAGAGCAAATAGGTTGACAATAATCTTATATTGGCATGGTGTGAATAAACTTGCTTGGTCACCGAAGGTGCGATCCGCTTATTGCATGGACACAATACGAAACTTGACTACACCCGTTTACTGCGTGCAGAATCGCTAAACAAACAAAACGTGTGCATGCATTTACTTAGAATCTACGTCTGTTTTTTTGAGTGTGTGTGGAACCCAAAACACAAGGGAAGGCTGGTGTGTAGCTGCAAGAAAGTAGCAGCAGTGTGTAGTTGCACCGTTGCAACCGTAATTATTGTGAATTAACTGACTCGTCTGGCGGAAGTCAACTGTTAGAAGAGACTTATTTAATCTATCGTTTTTGTGTGATATGATTGATTACATCATACATTATGACAATTTTACTCTGATTTTTTTATAATTTATTAAATATTGTGTATAAATTTGTTAGGTTTGTCTCGAACCACCCAAAGATGTAGAAACGCGAAAACATATTATAAGGTCGTAATTTTATGTAAATGTTTTACGTGTCATTTTTGGATCTAGTACTAAGCAAAAAGACAGAATTTTGGGTTCAATATGGGCACATGACAAATATGATGACCATTTACCCTGTGATAGTTGTAATAATAAAACTGGACTGAGTCATATGTAGAAACATTTGTTTTATTTTATATTGCAACTGAGACTGGTAATTTAATTAGGTACATAGTAATTATATTTTTTGCTGACCATCATGTTCATGCCTAACCTATCATATACTAGAATTTCGCTTGCGTTAGACCTAAACTTAATTCGAGGAATAGTAACGAGCGCCTCTATGCTTCTGATGATTCTTTGTTATCTGCATTCTGGTATCAAAACAATTGTTGTACCTACTTCTTAATGAACGATATCTAAGTATATATATTTTACATTAATTATCCTAGATCAAATGCCAATAGAAAAACTACAAAATTTTAGATCTATCATTACAATTCCGGCCTCCACTAAAGCCACCGAAGGAGTCGGCAAAGGCCCACTATGCCTCGTAAGTATACCTATGTATAGATACCACGGTATGACTTCAAATGTGATCCCTTATGGGGAGAAGTGACGACACAGACCGGCATGAATCCTGCTATGACGTCTTAACAGATGACTAGCCCACGGCCAGCACGGTGCCACCTTTGTAGTTACCAAAAACACTCAGTGCACAGTGAAATAGTAGATTTTTATTTAAATAACCGGTACTAAAACTGCACGTACTTACTACTGAGAGCTGTATGTGTATAAGCTGAAATTGCCAGCAGGAACGTCGGACCTTTCCCACTACGTTAGCCAGCCCTTTGTCAGTTGCAGCCACTTTGTTACGCCGTGCAATGTTTCAATTTACCTGCTTCGTTTGATTTGCGTAAAATGTCTGCATAAGCCTCGTGCTTATTTTCGAGATCATAAATGTTTGAATCATGAATCATAGAGAGAACTGGTGCTCTATACTCGCTGCCTGCCCCGTAAGGGACTCGGCGTTATGATATGTATATGTATGTATATATGTTTTACTATAATATGCAGTCCTTAACTAGTGATTAACGCGTTTACACCGCTTCAGTAAATATATTATACAGAAGCGGATAGGCGTTTTAAAATGCACGTCTTCATACGGACATATTATTATGATATGGCTCTTCTATGAATAACTAGGAATGTTATTCATAGAAGAGCCTCAACGAATTTTGCCATAACCTAAATTCGAAACTGGTGTCTCTAGCGTTAGGCGATTAAAAAAATCCCGCAGGGCCGTCAGCGCGCGTGCAATACCCCTGGTGTTTCAAGCGTCCATAAGCAGCGGTAGCCGCTTACCATCAGGCGGACCGCATGCTCCACCTGTGTGGTGGTATATAAAAGAAGGCGGCGGTAACCAAAAAGTAGAACATAATATGCATTGGATTAGTGGTGTAAAGAATATCCCACATGCATTACCCATACCATACATTGCGGTGAAGGAAAGTAGTCTGCATACGTCTGAGTTGACAAGAACAGAAAAAAATCACCTAGAAATTAACATCTTATGTCAAATGTACACAGTTCTAACAAGTTCAAATGAAGATTATGTTCTATTATTCTATTCTCGTGCGCTGACTACCTACCTACTACCTGTTCGGGCCGCTTCAAAGAATACGTGAAAACCAATTCGTGCAGGGTCTACGTAGCACGTGAGCGTAACAGTTACACCTGGTGCTGCATGCGTCCTTAGACGGCCGTAACCGCTTTCCATCAGGCGTATTGCATGCATGCGACTCAAAATAAGAAATCATTTTTTATTATCCTGAGATTTTTAAAAACAATTAACAATATTTACAAAGAACAGTTGAAACTAACTATTCTGATATATATATATAACTTATCCTGAGTATGTACACATGCAGTTTTTACCTACAATACCTTTAGAGCTATTACGACCGCCGTTCTCAACTAGCACACCCATGAAGCTTGCGCGCTGAGAAAATTAGGGTTGATGATTTCATTTCATGAATAGAACCGCTTCGTAAAGCTCGTTAGTTGCATAAGGGACATTTTTGGTTTAGGCCCGGTTGATTCATGTAGGCCGCTGTTTAAAAAAAACTAGCTTGGAATATAGAGTGTAGGAATATATCTTGACATAAGTTCACTATATACCTGGGAAGAAGTTTTTACAAGAAAACACAATAATCAAGTCATTAATTAAAAAAACAAAAAGTATGGATCGCGGGATCTGGCAAAAATCTACTTGCTTCTACTAGAACTGTAGTTATGATGAAAAAAATGTAATCAGAAAATCAGAGAAGGAACTTAAAAAATTGGCTCAGTGAAGAAAACTTCTATTTTGTAAAGGACTATTTTAATTTATAAATTGTAATATTTATTTAAAATATTGTATTTAACTGTTTTTAAAATATTGTATTTAATTGTTTTTAAAATATTGTATTGTAACTGTAATTATTTATTAGGTACCACCGACCTAAACGGAAAAAATCACATGCCAATATTATAAGTGACCGAACGCGCGATTCAATCACTATGTAAGTACATTTAAACATCAGATTATGTAACTAACCGTGTTCTGGCGAATAAATTATTTCATTTCATTCTTATTCATTGCAAAAGTGGGATTTGTTACAGAATGTGAGCTTGCTTGTTCTTACACGTATCTTGATACACGTTGTTTGGAAAATTTCACGATGATCAATTGAGTAAGAAAGACGTAAAAGCGTTACAGTCACTTACCATTTATAATGAGTTAGGATGCACGTTCAAATGTAGTTTGTGAAATAAAGTTCCTTAGTGCCATGTACCGTCCATCACAAGCGACCTTGTTAGGTAGCGTAATTGAATTTAAAGTCGATATTGGCGTGTGGGTAACTTTGTAAATAGACGCAGCGATATCACAATAAGGCATGAGTATATTGAAATTTCTAGCGACGCAAATAATTTTTTTAACAGAGCCCTTTTGTCTTGAGATATATTTAGGTTTACGTTTACATGATAAATGAGCAGTCCGTCGCCGTTACTGAAGCATGACTATAGTAATATATCCTCACGCCTTCCCATAAGGGGGGGCCCTTGGGGGAAGGGGTAGGCTGAAGTGTATAGGTAATAACCACACACCCACTTTCCCCAGAGATATATTTTTAGTGTCACTCACCTTAAAAACAATCACCTTAAAAATTAAATCACCGTAAATCTGGTGTTATGACCGATCACTATACTTAAGTTTAGAAAAACTCATTTTGTTGGTTGGAATTTGAAATTCGACCTTTGCGTTGCAGACTTGTGTTAGTCATCTGCCAATTCCAACCACTCCATCACCACGGCGTTCATAAATTTTTCAGGTATCTCAAAAGGCAAATTTGGTCATCAATCGATTTTTCGATGTAGGTCAACGTACTATCAGAACACGATCAACGTATGATTGAATAAAGCAATTATTGACATTAAGGCTCATTTTTATATTTTGATGTATTGCTTACAAGCCTATCGTAACCGGAAATACTTAGTTAGGCATGTGACGAAGCGATCGAATAAATTAACGGTTCCGTGTACCTATGTCCCGTCTCATTCCTGATTTTTCATGCATTTATTTTCTCCCTTTGCTTTTTCCTTCAGACGTTCTCATTAATATATATTTTGAGATCATTCACCACTGACCCTATAACTATGTGTTTTATACCAACTTTACATGTCCGTAAAGTTCATAACTCTGAACTGAACTAATTTACAAATCGGGTCAGTAATTCCTGAGATTACTTAGTGGCCTCTATTTTTGTATTAACTGCAGTATTCCCTTGTCATAGCCGATGTAGTGTGAATTCGAAACGAGTGTTCACACGTGTTTTTGTTATTACCGCAACCAGTAATTTTACTGCTGGTTTCGCCTTTTGTTAAACAATTGAGTTGCCTGTTAACGCCCTCCTTAAAAGCTATGCTAATTTTACTAACATTTCACGCATAACATTACAGCTGCATACTTAATTAGTCAAAAGAATAGTAAGTCAGGCCTCTGTCCTGTTTTTATCATAACGTTGACTATCCTTTCACATGAGCCCTGAAGGTCGAAATAGCTATTGAATAACACAAAAAAATTCATTCAGCTCAGTATCATATGTTTAGTTCTGTAATATTAAAACGATTTGAAACTTAAAATGCCGAACCTGAAAAATATAGTATGTACCTACTTATATCCATGTAAAATATTAAAACAAAAACTGTAAGTACCAAAGTATTCGCCAAATTAAGATGAAAAAAGGTCTGAAACATTTCCTCGATGGGGCGATACTTTAATCGTGGAGCTTACATGAAAAATTATGGTCTGAATTTAGTATGCTGGAGGGTGTCATAGTTGGGTCCGAGACAAACCCGCTCGGATCGGAGGCTAATTGGGGAGGAGAGAGAGCAGAGGAGGGTTCGCTAACGTCGCTTCTTAGTATTCTACACGAGCTGGCCGGCGAGAGTCTCGGTTCTTACATCAATCTCAATATGAAGAGATGACGGCGCGGCGGAAAACCTTACCGAGTACAAGAAACCCCTCTTAGCGCCGACCATAGCTTTGTTAACACGCCGGGATGACCGAGACATATTGATTGATCCATTACTGACGTCCGACAAATTCATATCCTAAGGTCTGTTGTTGTGTTTTATACATACGTAATTTCAGTCGCTTTACTATAATTGTTTCAATCGTCATCGTGTTCAATACCAGAGCGGTGTAGTTCCCACAAAGGCACTGCTAAATTAAGCAAAGCTTGTATAATATTGTGGGGATTAGACAACAATACAGTTTATTTTCCGGATTTTTTCGAAAGGATATTAAAAATGATAGAGTTGACGTTGTAAATGAAAGGCCAGTCGAATGGTTAAAAACATTAGACATGGCTATTTGCCATGCTTATTTAGCTTTAATAAATATTTATGTTCTGTCAACAATTAGGTCTTGCATTTAACTTTGAAATTCTGTATTAATTATAACGTCTTACCATATAATCCGCGGGGTGATTTAGTAAGGCTTAATGAGTGACATATTATCTGTCTTTGCATACAATAATTCATGTGAAGACTACTTAGTTGCGCAGTTACTAATCAATAGTAATAATATGTATGGTACTTCATAATAGCTGCCCTTTGTTGCGTGTCCTCAAGTATTCATAGAACGAGATATACCTTAAAACCTCGTTAGCTTTCATAATTTTAGCATAACAATTGATTAGGTTTGAATTATGTGCATTTTTTTATTTATAATTCTTATACACAGATTATGTTGTACAATGTTAAAAAAAAAAACAGATCCTGTTAAATTAGAGGCGCTACTTACATGGATAATATAATGGGGGCAATACAAGTATTCGCGAATGTTGTATTTAACATTGTGGTGAATTGTAACACTTGAGTACTTTTACAATGAGAGTTGAGTTTCTTCTCCTGGCAGGCATTTTTTGTTGGAAACGGTGGTAACTTTAGTTTATATTAAACGTGACGTTCAATAAGTGTTCCCTGTGTCCCTTACGTTGAATAAAATATTTTGATTTTGATTGATTTTGTTTTTTGACACAAATCGTAATTTGGTCGTCATAACCCTTGGCAACACCGCCAGGGTTATGATATGAGGATCATACATATGAGATGGCATGGAATACAGTTATACCTACGTCATGTTATTGTAGTGTTAAAATTCGTTGGCCTTAGATCCGCGGGATGCTGTCGATGAATAACAATGGAGACCCAATCCGGGGATAAGGCTCCATTCTGGCGACACGGTCTACCCATTACTGTATGAATTTATGTATGTTCACTTGCCTGTATTTTTGTGCTATGTGTATCTCTAATACACTTTATTGGTTCTAAATTTCTAAGCGAAACATCCGTTAGAATGACCTCCAGTTCGTAAACTTCACATTGTTACGTACCATAAGCAATGCGAACAGTCTTGTTAGGTAGATGTGGTCCTTCCATTTCTACAACATTTTAATCTAATTCCATGTATGGTACTTACTCCTATACATTTAAGATCATAATATTTTGTCCCACCTAAGTTCACAACAAAATCTTAAGGTTGTTGTGCTTAGTCCGAGTAATTCCATCTCAATTAAAAAGGAGCAGTAGATTTCATAAATATTTTTTAGAAATGATGGATTCTGAAATTTGATGGTACAACAAACCGGCAGAGCAACCGTATCTTCTGAAGTGGTTGCACCCGTTCAAAGCCTAATATACCCCCTCTCTGCTCCATGAGTATATTCTCTCACTCTATTTGTAGCCCGTAGTTTACCCAAAGTTTCAACACGGAATATTTAATGTAAGATTAGATTAGTCTATTCTCTCCGCTTACTGTGTGATAGCTAACTAACTGTAATAGCCGTGCTTGAGTAACGGCGATGTACTCGCCATCTGTCTGTCAAGTTGGCTCCTAAAATATAGATTTCTGCCAGAAAGTGGGTATGTGGGTACTACCTATACACCTTTGCCTGCCCCTTCGGAGACCCTTGCGGGAAGGCGTAAGGATATTACTGTGGACCAAGCGAAAGAGGTATATATACCTGTACTTTATACTTGTAAGTCTAAAGAGAACTATGTACCTAATTTACGTATTTTGGAAAAAATAAGTATTCGGTTAAAATTTAAAATAAAATATCTGGACCATCTCGCAACAATGCGCAACAATGTATATGAATACAAGTATAACTCGAAACAAAGTGTCATCCGTCACAAAAATACGTATTTGAAGGCCACTCAAAGGGAATCAGGATCGTCGACAATGAGCATCAAAGCTTTACGTATCTATTTACTTCACGTCGGCTTCGTCAAGTAGCGGTCCCCATCTTGCTTACATATATTTCATGAGCTATTAAATCCAACCCCTCGCGAACCGTTTCATTCAGATATTTATATAGAGATGATAAAAAAGTCCTACTACTACTATATTTATTTATTATTAATGTTACACCACGAGCTGAACGGTGAAGGAAAACATCGAGAGGAAACCTGCATACGTCTGAGAAGAAATTCAAAGGCGTATGTATAGTCGTGCTGGAGTAACGGCGATGGACTCGCCATCTGTCACGTTGGCACCTATTATACCTCTGGCGGAAAGTGGGTGTGTGGGTATTACCTATACATCTTTGCCTACCCCTTCGGGGACCATTGTGGGAAGGCGTGAGGATATATTACCTATTTATTATTTTATAATTGTATATCTATGAATAAAAAAAAATTAAGCCACATATTATTACCTCCAAACATGAATTTAATACGCATTTTAATTATATCACATGTAAATTGCGCCTTATCTTGACTTTAATAATTTTGCTCGCTATTTCAAATGAATTGGGATGAGGAAAACCATACTTTTATGTGAACCATACTATAAAATAAATCGACGGTAGTACAATTTTAATACATATTTTTTACGTAGACGAAAATTTTATCATACATAAATATTTGGTTTGGGAATTCATAGTCACTTCATGACTTGGTAAGTGTGAAACATTTGTAAATTATTCAATTACCAAAATATAAAATGATATGAATAATTTAACACAATTTAAATATATGAAATACAAATTGACTTTAGGTATGATTTATTAAACTCGTATTTATTATCGCAAAGTTTGCAGTAAATAGCAAAAAAAGCTTTTTACTCTGTTATTGTTTTCTGAATCAATACTTATGCGTCCTATTTGTGGTATCAGCGTGTGTATATATATATATTTATATATATATTTATATATATATACACACGCTAAATCCCGTTCAGCAGAACGGCATATTACGTGATCCGCTGTCAAACCGGATATTGTCTCGATCGAAGCCCCAGCACCAATCATATGAATGTAGAGCGTCGCGTCCTGAGACGCTAATTCCCCGTAAACGTGCTAATACCACCCTACAGTTGCATCTGGAATTCATTCTCGCAGGATTTGATTCCACTGCAATCGACACGAGTACATTCATCTTATGATTCTGACATAAAAGGTGGTTAAGTATTTCAGAACAATTGATGATAAATTTATTTTATAAAGGACGATATTTGTGTTTTAGGTGTTGAAGTGATACTTTGCAGGAATCCATATTTACAAATTCTTTGTTTGTACAGTTTGGTCTAATTAAATAGTTCTTAATACTTTGTATGCCAAATAATAAAAAAAAGATAATAGAATCAGGTATCGTACTTACATCAACAATTCTATGCAATTTGGTATATTCAGTGCGGGTCGTGTATAAAAAAATCATAATACACACTTGTGCCTCGGTTATTTGCACGGTCAACGTATTATGTTGCTGTCTAGTGCAGAACAAATTCTTCATCGGTTCGTCTTTCGCCAGCACAGCTATTCATGTGAAGTCCTTTTCATTCCATGAACAGTTATGTATGTAAGATTTATTACTATTATTACCTTGCATTTTTTAAATTATGGTTTATATTATATAACTATATATAACTTGCTAAAAATTTATAGCTTCCTTGCTCGTATGTTGAGACCAGCTTAATCATAGCCATATACATATATATAAGTAAACGTGTAGTTAAATATGACACTTCTTAAATTTTTTCAGAAACCACTTTACAGGAATATATAATAGCAGCGAGTTACACTTAAAAAAGTAATTTCAAATTCGCAGATCATTAATCTTTTACTTTAAAATTTATTCCAATATCATCGAATCATTGGTGAATTCGGCGACTCATTCAAACTAAGTATACATACATATTATGTATACCCCTTACAGATACACTCGCAGGTCTTTGAATGAGTGAAGGTATGGATTACAGACGAACGAAGCGAACTGGTGCTGTTCCAATGTAGTGTCGTGTCCCTGTGTTGTCAGAAGGGGGATCTTTTCGTCTTTTTTGCTACGAACAAAATGATTCCTCTCAATTAAAGATCAAAAGCGTGAGGCTATCTATAGCTGTTTGTATGGCGACCGCTTACCATCAGCGTTTACATGCTTGCTTATCACTATTTATTGTATATCTTTATGTACATATTAAACTTTTTGCTTGAGTTACGGCGACGGTCTCGCCATCAGCCTCGTTAGCACCTAAAATATGCCTCTGGCGGAAAGTGGGTGTGTGGGTACTAACTGTAATCCTCTGCCTACCCCTTCGGAAACTCTTATGGGATGGCGTGATTGTAATATTTTATTTTACATGGTCCGCATACTCTCCATATTAGACTTAGTCAAATATGTTTTTTTACCTCCATTATTTACTCGAGGTGATAAAATTGATAGACACACATAAATAGATAAAATTATACGTATATAGCGATTTTACACGTAAACCGGTTTTGTATTAAGCGGAGAATTTTGTGTTGGGGATGAAGTGTTCATAACACATATAGCGTTGCATAGAGGCGCTGAATCTTTTGCAATTGTTTGGCGGAAGTCGGAGGGAGAGCGGGAATGACAAAGGACACTCACTGTGAAGACACGTCTCGCCTCGCTTACTCGCATATACTACAATTTTATCTATAGTGGGCTTTGGTTTTTAGCTATTTTATTTTGACCGAAAGTATTTCAACTTAACTTACTGAGTCTACGCTTGCTTTGGTAGTCAATCATCACCATTGATTTTGACATTTGAGTAAAATTAACTTTTGAACTTTTCTAAATGGTATTTTATAGTGGTAGATTAATTACTTGTGAATCAGGCAACTTGAAGACGCAAGCGTATCGACATTCCCTGTAAGTTTCAAAAATATTTTAATAGGGTTATAAGTACTTACAGAGAATGTCTACTATAGCATGAATGCCATTATTCACTATTACTAGTACCTGATGTCTTGGGTTCCGTAAGTAAATCAGGTAGGAAGTTTGTTTAAAAGTAGTATGCACGTTTTTCCAGAGGGAAAAATAGTGGGAGCGACATATATTTTTATCCCGTTCAGTGAGTTTAATCGGTCAAATTCCTTTTGAAAGGCAACTACGTTATCGTGAAACTTTGACGGAAGATAACGTGAACAATTAGATACTAGTTTAGCGCACTAGTACTCTGTTAGTCAGCTCAAGGTAGAAATAGTAGTATGAAGTTAATAATAAGACAAATGCATAATAAGCACTGTTTCTTAGTAGATTCTCAGGCGTAATTTTGCATAATTAGACTTTTTGTCGAATTCAAGTCATACTGAAATACCAGAATTTAAATAAGACGATCAAGTTTATAAATTTAATTTAATTCTAATTTTAAATCGTGGGTACTCTATAGATTTAAAGCAAATGAAATATGCCTCATATTCCTCGCTAGAAGGATTAAATAGCATAGCAGAAACTTTATACAAATAGATTCTTAAGTGTGTGTATGTGTGAGCGTAGGTATTATTGAAGCCGATTCTCAGAAATCTGCCGATGTTTTAAGGCCATATGTTTTGATGTTATTTTATCATGTTTAAATTTTCTACCTTTTTGTATAAACTTAAAACTAGGCATATTTCTTTATATTAGTATGAGCTCACTTTAATTCAAAGAAGCACCAACCGCAGATACATCTAAAACCGGAGCGATTCGCTTACTGAATTAGGGCTGCTCCTTATTAATTGTCACAACTTCCCACGAATATCTTGTTTATTAAAGGGAAGAGCCGTGCTGGTAGCGTGACTTAAGTAGTCGCCTGTGAAACTAAGATTCAAACACCAGCGATATGTATCAATTATTTTCTTCTGGTATTAAAAACATGTGTTTCCTCACTCTACTAAACGGTTAATGAAATTGTTGTGAACCTGCTTGATTAAAGGCTTTTTTTATGTACCGTGATAT
Organism: Drepana arcuata; assembly: GCA_016069955.1. Lineage (NCBI taxonomy): Eukaryota > Metazoa > Arthropoda > Insecta > Lepidoptera > Drepanidae > Drepana > Drepana arcuata. The sequence goes on along the minus strand of JACCPG010001824.1, from coordinate 16,340 downwards.
TTTGTTTTTAATAAATGTTATATAATATATAATAATATATCCTCACGCCTTCCCACAAGGGTCCCCGAAGCGAAGGGGTAGGCAGAGGTGTATAGGTAATACCAACACACCCACTTTCCGCCAGAGGTATATTAGGTGCCAACGTGACAGATGGCGAGTCCATCGCCGTTATTCAAGCACGACTATACATACGCCTTTGAATTTCTTCTCAGACGTATGCGGGTTTCCTCTCGATGTTTTCCTTCACCGTAAAGCTCGTGGTGTGACTAATCACTGTACTTAAGTTCAGAAAAACTCATTGGTACAGTCGGGATTCGAACTTGCGACCTTTGCGTCGCAGGCAACTGCTCGAACCACTCGGCCACCACGGCTCTTATATAAATGTTATATATGTTATATAAATGTTAATAAATGTTAGCCTTTCAAATATTCAATGTATAGACAGGCAACCCTAAGTCCGTTTTCGTAGATTACTGAGTGCATATGGTATGCTCACAAACATGTGCTTCTTATCACAACTATGTATCTAACAATAAACATCTTCGAACATTCCTGAAAATACGTTAAAAGTAACTTTAAATACCTATTTATATCGGATTACATTCATGTCATAAATGAATATGCTTGACTTAGTTTTAAATTGGAAAGTTTTCTATTCCTGTTTCTACCGATTTGAATTGTTACGTCTATTAGGCAGGGAGGAACTTTGTCGAGCTGCTAGCACTGCATCGCCTCCCATAATAAGCTCTAAACATGATTTTAGTGTTACTGCGGCTACGCCAGTAACACAAAACTGCTTGCTGGCTACAGCAGTAGCTGCTTATTGCCAGGCGGGTATTGGACACTTGCATACGTTTTTTTTGGTACGAGTACTGCTTTCGATAAATGGTTTCCGTATGCACCACTAACTTGCTCTCTGTAATAGTATAATTACAATCAATTCATCTTCTCTGCCTACCTCCTCTTACATTCCATGCACCCATCCTACAATCTACATTCAACTTTACTCCGTGAGGCATTCTACGTGATGTGCCGGATGCAATGAGAGAAATAAACTACATATTAATTGAATAAGGAGAAATTGAAATTCACAACCGTTCTTAGTTAGTATTGCCTCTATCAAACGGGAGCGTTATTTGCAATGAACATCAAATGCATCGGTGAATAATTTTACCTCGGGTTTTTTTACATGTGTAATTTTAAGATAATGCAGACGACAGTGTATTGGCAAAAACATACCACCATATAAGTAAGCATAGGTATATTCGCAGATAGAACGTATTTTGCTGAAAGCGTGCACTTATCGCTAAGCAGTGCAGTCATCGCCTTGAGCCTTGAGGCACTACCGAGGTGTTCTCAACATATTCTATCTAATAATTTTGATGTTAAATTACATTCTAGTTCATTATAAGAAGCAAAACTACTAAATTAGTTCTCAAGATACACAAATCTTATATTTGTCTCGTACATTTAAATCTACCTATTTTTTTTTTACAAGAATTTTTATACTATTTCAACTTTGGACAATTCTACACTTGTCTTTTATCAGGGCTTGCAGAGTACTATGAGGACTAGACAATAACGTAAAAATTTCACTATATATATATTTTTTTTATTGCTACATATAAGTCTTTCATGATGACAGTTTCGCACATGGACTAGTACGATATGGCTATCATGCCGTCTAAAAGCTAAATTAGGTATTAGAGAATATGAGTCCTCTATATTATATAAATAATTCTAAGAAACAGAGCGCAGATCCGCCGATGACATCATAAAAGGTACTTACATACATGCATTTGTGTTATGTTCATGTGGTATTGTTTATAATAATAAGACCTTTTGACCCTTCGTTGTTACCTCTTTCTTTTAGTTGCCAAGGAAAATCTAATATTAATTTTAAAACAGCCGATCCGAGCGGCTCGAGTAGTCAGTTAATTGTAAAACGAAGATAGCAAGCTTAAATCCGGACCGCAACGATGAGTTTTCCGAACAATGATTAGTCACACTACGAACTTTACGGTGAAAGAAAAAATCCAGAGGAAACCTGCATACGCTTGAGAAGAAATTCAAAAGACGTATGCATAGTCGCGCTTGAGTAACGGCAACGGACTCGCCATCTATCAAGTTGGCATCTAAAATATATCTTGGGCAAAAAAAAAACAATGTGCAGGCACAACACACCTCTGCCTACCCCTTCGCAGACCTTTCTGGAAAGGCATGAAGATATAAAATTGTCATGTACCTACACAGTAACATTTTATGAGCAAAATTTACTAATGGGTCCGTCTAGGGTAAGGTGTAAGCAGAGGTGCATCAATACCCTCATTTTGTCGGGTAATATATTTAAATGCCTTTAAGTCAATATGCCTTTGCCGCCCATACAAAAAAAAACGCACCCTTGATGAACCCTGTATTTTAGATAATATCTCAGCGGCAGTAAGGAACTTCTTCGAATACCTCGTACACAGAATATTACAGTATTCAAACCTCCCTGAATAGTAAGTATTCTTTTAGGGTTTCATTAAAATAAGTATCTTATTAATTCTTATTTCATCGCATATTATCTCAATTTGTCTCTTTTAGTTGCAACCAGTATGTTTTCATACGAGTCCTTCGTGGCTCAAGAGCATATGATGCAAATATATGGAAGAGATATTTTGATCTCTATTAAGAGTGGGCCCTCGCTCAGAGTATTAGTAAAAGTTGGATTAAAAAAATAGTCTTAGCGGCTGGGCATAACTTTTTTCAGAGTGCATTAGCAACTAGCTCAGGGAACTTTTACAGTACGTGGTGCAAATGGAGCTTAATTTAAAAGGTAAGCAATGTTACTAAAGTTCTAATGCTATAAATAGGTAAGCCATACAGTACCTCTACGTGGCTAAATAAATATACAGTTTAAATCAATTAGTAGGTGAACCAACATACAACACACAAATCTTTGGTGGTTTTAAAGTTTTCGATATCAAACCCGGCACATCAATGTTAGATAATATAATTGTTATGGAATAGAAAAATCAAATCTTATTAACATGTATATAGTGTGCCGGTGTACCAGCGTTTCGTTCCATATTCGTGCGCACTCAACAGGTTGTGTACCTGGTACCCGACTTCATTCCAGTGATTCTGTTCATACATACTAAGAATTTCCATGGAGTATTAATAAAATGTTTTGTGAACGTGACAAGGAGACCAGCAGCATTGCCAATATGATATTTGTCGTAGCAATTTATATGTTAATATTGAAAAAGAAGATTATTTTCAGTATCGAATTGTATGTAAATGGTTTATAATATTCCTGACGGGTATCACAGATGTTCCTTCGCGCGGACACTTCTATTACTGTAGCAGACGTGTTCGTTCAGGGATCATCTAATGTAAAACACAGGTATTCCTTTTACATTGTTGTCTGAGTCTAGCTTATGATAGGACGGACACACGCTGAATATTATGTAATATGTATTTTAGAGCCGTAGTGGTCGAGGCTTCGAGTAGTTGCCTGCAATACAAAGATGGCAAGTTCAAATCCCAACTGTACCAACTAGTTTAAGACCAGCAAACCGGAACTCATAGAGCTGTACCTTACAGCTCTATGGGCCAGTCACCACTAGCGATTAGCTATTCGGAGTAACTGTCAAAAGGGATCAAGCGAAAGATAACCCACAACACCGTTAGACGTCTATGCAAACGGACAGACCTTATATATCCTATTAATAGTGTAAACAAACACTTTAGGGAAATAATTGTCTTTTTTTTGTTATTATACTGGTATAATAACAAAAAAAAGACAATAGTTTATTATATATATAATTATAATATTATATATCTCTTGACACTTTTTTAACTTCTTTTATAACTTCTTTTCAGTCTTGTATTTGCTTCATTACTAGCAAATATAAAATGAATATCTCACCAGGTAGATGTGGCTACGAATGCATATTAGACGCATGACGTCACTTCAATTGGATTCATGGAACAACAAACTGCCTTGCATCGCCTAATCTGTTTGCTGAACAAACAATAATCAAATTACAACCATAGGTACTCGGTGTACAAAAACCTCGACTTGTTTATCACTTCTCGAACTGACTCTGTCTCGAGCGTTGTCTTATGAAATAAAAAAAATTACTTTTTAACATTTTATGGGCGTAAGGGTATAGAAATTTCGGCAAAAAGGCATTATCCATTTTTAGAGGATATTTCTTTCATACTAATATCGCATCGTTTAGAACTCACATCAGTGCGAGTTACAAGACCTGGGTAGGGGTCGCTGATTATACCCCTCAGCTCGTTAAGACCTATCTGAGTATTTGGTGAAAAATTATTTTTATGGTGATATCTATAACTAGTAGAAATTTCCTTTGTTCACTGGGAAAAACAAATTTTATAATTTTGTGTCTGTAGGTCTGACTTTCTTGTCAGATAATTGGCGCGAATGAATTTATTAAACCTGATACCAGCATGGAGGTGGTGACGACTTGCGCGATGGCAATTCAATTTTAGAAAATACTGACTACTATTGTTTCACGTGTATCACTCGCGCAAGGAATCTCCGTTTATCGAATATCTTGCAAAGGCTTTAGCCGTTATCAATTACCGTTCAACCTGAGTGTGTCGACAAATCCGCGACATTTGTCCGTCGCTTCGATTATCGGCTTTCATGGTATTTGGACAACGTAAAGTTATTTGTATTGTGTGACATTATAGAAGTAATATAGAGAGTGCTTTCGTTAGATAACATCAAGCATCATGATTCTTGTATCGATATCATTATTATGGCAATGGAATAATATCGTTTACCTATAATAGAAATTTTTTGATAATTTTAGGACAGGGTTAAATACGTTTAATGTTAAGTGAATTGGTATTTTCAATGCTGCATTTTATTTTCTAAACTGTTGAAAAAATATTCTAGAGTAACAATTTAATATAAATAAACAAATTTTCAACTTTAAAACCAGATCAAAACAACCAAGAATCTAATTTGGTATGTAATAAATAGATAAAAAAATGTACACCTGGAAATATAACAAGCTTTGAAACTATTGTATAGATTTAAGCCTGTAATATTTCCATTTAGAAGTACCGAGAGGATTACTAATTGCGATCACAATTAGAAGGGCCTTCCTTCGTTAAAATCCTTCGTTCTTAGCCGATTTTGGCTGCAGCCACTGCGATAAATTTCTATATTAATGAGGTAACTCAAAACCAGTCTTCACCTTCGTCGGATTATTTTATCATGTTTCAACCGGGATGTTTATTATTCGATCTCAAGGTTAACATAATGGCTTCTATAAAAATATGCTAATGATGAACCATCGTCGAATTCGTTCCAGACTTTAGAATAAATTAAATATTACTAAATTACAAATAAATTACTTGATCCGAAATATCAATGTGAAAATTATGTAATTCCGAAAGTCAATGGGAAACTATATTATTATTGACAGTAATTCAGTATATCGCAGTCTAAAGGCGCTTAAATATATTGACGTACGCTTCCACTTCCACAGCGATTCCACTGAAATAATAAGCTTAGCTGCAGCGGATAAATCCATTACTGCTAATATAACTAGGTGCATGGTGTAGAAATATTTGTGTATTCGGATATACAATAACAGCTATTGTTTATGTTACTAGTACGTGGGTGCACACTCAAATACCGGCACGATCTTGACTTCTTGACCTAATTTCCTTTAACGCTTAATATTTTTCAACATCGACTGCAAACAATCTATCCGCGCTTCGAAGCATGTGATGCCTAATTGAATTCACGAGTATATTTTTGTTACAGACGGAACGCTTAAACATGTACCAATTGTGTAACTTTGAAGTTTTCACAGGAATCAATTACAATTAGACTAACAAATAAAGATACTGTTTCAATTGAATTTCTGGTATTTAAATGGGCGCAATGAAGTAGATGGAAAATATTGCATTACATAATGGAATGTATAACGTTCGTCGAAGAATTCACGAAAAAAAGTTATTTTTCGTTTTCGTGATGTGAATATTGCATAGGATAGTTAAAGCTCTAGTTATAGTTGCAAATGTTTTTCGAGCACCTAGATAAATTCAGAATGAAACGAAATTCCAAATCGTATGTATAGTCGTGCTTGAGAAATGGAGACGGACTTGCCATTTCTCACGCTGTCACGTTGGCACCACGCTGGCATATTGAAGGCGTGAAGATAATTAATTAAAAAACGACATTAGAAACAGTAAAAACTTACTTTTTTTGCCGTGGTGTCCGAGCTGTTCTAGTAGTTGCCTGCAGCACAAAGATTGCAAGTTCGAATCCCGACTGTACCGATGAGATTTTCTCATCTTATGTACAGTGATTAGTCACACTACGAGCTTTATGGTGAAGAAATACATCGAAAAGAAACCTGCATACGTCTGAGAAGAAATTCAAAGGCGTGAGGATACACCTTTATAATATAAAAAAAGCTTTAATGAAACTCAAATAGCAATTAGTATATCGTAATGCCCTATGTCGTAACTTGGATTTCCTTTATTCTTTAAACGTAAGGTAATTCTTTTTCGCTTATTTCCTAACGGTGCTATTCCCCTTACGGGGGTTAGTTCAGCGCAGCGCTGCTACGAAGCCAGCTTTGTTTTTCCAACTTTGTTTTTGTGCATAAAATGTGCGCCTCATATTTAGTACACTGAAACCGAGATGTTATGAAAAATGAAGTTCGACCCGCGAGAACCAGCTGAAAACTGTTTTTATACGATGGAGGTAAAATTACTTCAGTATAGCGATATGAATTTGTACGCTCGAACCCAAAAATCTAGATCAACGGAAAAGCAGATGCCTTGATAGACATATGTTGAGTACATTGCGGTTGAATATACAATGAAAATATGCTGAAGAATTAGTTTACCTTGTTCTAGACGTAGATTTATTAAGTATGAGTTAACAGAATAGACGTAAAAAGATGTACGTAAACATTGCACAGGAAGCTTGGGAGAGTGTTTCAATAAAGATGTTGATCTAGAATCTAATGAACAAGTTATTTTAAATACATCACCATGCACTAAATTTTATTACTGTCTTATTAACCGGGTAGTAAACCCATTTATTAGTTAGCAAATGAAATGGTTTTTGGGGCCAGTGAGAACTTTGGGGTATAATGATAATAATAAAGTTTCATTTATCTTCTCTCACAAAGCATCTTAGCAAGTAGCAAGTTAAGCAATTGTACGTTATCCTAGAGACTAGTGCCTGGGGTAGGTTTGAGAAACCTGTGTTACAGGTCATCAGTGCTCCACCCGTGGACAGGTAGTATAATAGCTTTATTTATAAATCACACAATATACATTATAAGTTAATATTTCACATAGCCGTCTGGATTTCTCATAAGAGTAATACACCAACGAGTTAGACTGGTGTAGTGCCTCGAATATTCCAATTATAGGGATAATTCCATACGCAGCTGAAGACTTGCATCCAGGCCCGCCGCTAGCTGTTTCGTCGCCCGCGTGCAATACCGATTATGCCGCCCTACGCCTACTTACCCTTGAGTTTTGTCAAAAAAAGGATAATCAATGTTTTCTCATTATGGTGGGGAAAAAACCATACAACCAAGATTATTTTAAGTTTTTATTTTAAGTAACATATGTATTTTTATAAATTTTATCTTGCATTGCTCTTGCATTCTGATCGTCAGGATCAGAATGCAAGTGCGATCCGAAAGGTTTCTCTGGGAATCCCAATGTGGATTTAGACCAGGAAAGGATGTATGGATCAAACCTTCTCGCTTCGCGGAATTGCGGAAAGGTTTTTGGATGTTAACCAGAAAGTTTTCCGCGGTTTCGTCGACTTAGAGAAGGCGTTTGATAGAGTCGCACGAAAGGAACTCTGGGACGTGTTGCCTGGATATGGAGTGAGCAGTTCCCTACTGCATGCCGTGAAATCACTCTATAGGGATAGCAAGGCGTGCGTTGGGGTTAACGGTGAGATGTCATCCTGGTTTGATGAGAAGACGGGGGTCAAACAATGGTATATCATGTTTGCCTGCCTGATCATTATAAATCTAGATAACTTTCTGAAAGCCTTTAAAAACGAACGGATGTGGAAACTTAGTTGTCAACTGCCTACTATACGCCGATGACGCGGTTTTACTGGCGTGATCAGAGGGCGAACTGCAGTCACAAGTTACCATAATGAAAGAAGAATGTGAAAAGAAGGGGCTGCGGCTAAACGCTGGCAAGACTAAGTTTCTGGTATTCGAAAGAGATGAACAAGTGACCGAGTGTGCAAATTCTAGAGCAAGTGAATGAATTTGTATATCTAGGAAGCATGTTCACACGAGATGGAATGTATAGAAAGTATGTAAAAGATATTGAAAGAAGGATAACTGCCTGTAATAAGGTGAATGGGGCCATGTCGGCGTTGATGGGCAATAAAATTCTGAGCAAGAATTATCGAGTTGCTGTCCACCATGCGATATTGGTGCATACTTAATTGTATGGCAGCGAATCCTAGGTATGTCATAGGAAGCTTGAATGCAGTTGAGATGCGATCTCTTCAAAAAATGTGCGGAGTAACGATCTTAGATCGAATCCACAATTACGATATTCACAAATCAACTGGCGTGAATGAGGGTAACTCTTCTTGCCTTTACATTTGCGAAATTTTGAATGTTGAGATTTAAATAATAATAATATCCTCACGCCTTCCCACAAGGGTACCCGAAATTTTTTAACAAAATTTAATAGGCCTTTACCCGTGGAGCTGGTGATCGGAGAAATTAAATCTTCTCATAATCCTCTTTGGGAGGTTTTGTAAAAAATAAAAAATATTTTAATATGAGATACTTTGGGGTTACGGAAACTATATATTTTTAGAATCTGCATTAATTTTGATGTATTATATATAATTAATAAGCTTTTATTTAACATTTAACAGCCTAGTAATTCAAATAAGAGAAATTACCAATCATAATAGATTTTTTTACCTCATAAATCATAAATGTGTTTCCTCCGTGATTGCTTCTCCACCTTGTAATCTTTTGCGCTTAATTATAATAAAATAATATATCCTCACGCCTTCCCACAAGGGTCCCCGAAGGGCTAGGCAGAGGTGAATTATGATTGACGCTTAATTATGATTGTGAAAAATTAATAAAAATATATAAATTGCCTATTGGTCGCGCGCTACCTAGCCGGTGACCGGCTAGCCCGCTGCAGGCGCCCCAAGTTGGTATCCTATGTGCGCCCTCTGCGTAGGAGTTGATCGGTCAGGGGTACAATGACTTGAATTAGGTATGAGTCGCCCGCCCGATTTGCCGCCCCATACTATTCATAAATCACATGAGACTGGCATAAATTTCAGTTGTTAGCTATATGAGGCGTGTGTGAGCATCACAGTTTAGTTAAATGAATACTGACGTGCGTCAGTATTCATTTAACTACAATGCAATTGAAACCAAGCAACATTGATGTGCTACGAGCGTTCTTTAAAGGTGTATATTAACTATTACAAGTAGGTTCATTATTTCTCAGAAACAAATAATAACAACCGGTATTTTGTTTGATTTAACTGGAAGGTAAATCTAAGCTGGTTTCTATGAGCTAGCTAAAATAGGCAGTTTTATTACATTCGCATATCTAATTCTAGATAATGAATTAAGTGTTTCGCAATTTTTACATGTAAGATACAGTGACCAGTCCTTGAGAGTCCGATCGATTTGATCCAGGTAGTTGGAACGTGGCCTTCCTCTGCCTCTTCTTGCACACACTTTTGCTTTGTGTATCTGTTTCGTCAATCTTTCTTTCTTCACTCATCCTTTCTATGTGTCCAAACCATCGTAACATGCCTTTCTTCATCTCAATCACGCCCTCGTTCACGCCAGTTGATTTGCGAATCTCTTCATTGCGGATTCGATCTAATATCGTTACTCCGCACATTTTTCCAAGAGATCGCATCTCAACTGCACTCATTACCTGAAAACGAAAAATAATTTTTCACACTACAATACACTTTAGTTTCACCCGAAGTTACGTCAATCAGGTCTATTTTTGGAGAATGGTATGCTTTCATTCTGAAAATACTGTATTGCTACATCCGAATTGTATTGTCAGAAAACCCGACAATTTAATACAATTATAAACTTGGTATTTTTGCGATTGTAGCAGCGATAGTTGAATTATTGTTTCAAAAGCCTTTATTTTCTATAGCGAACAAAATGTTCATAAAGACAATAAAACTCGTATACGTGGATGAAGCTAAGTATGACTTTTTTTAAATGAGTAGTGTATTTATATGCTACGCTTTTCAGGAAAGGAAAGCAACTTGATGAAACCTTTTAAGGTTTCAGAAGAAATCCAAAGTCGTAGATAAAATACAGACATTCACATCTACAATCTCCAGCGAAAAGTAGAGATGTCTATTGGACAATAAAAGTTAAGTGTAGTTTTGAAAATGTAAACCGCTATCAATTGTCTTAAGAGCTAAATAAAATTCGAACGTTGAACTGCAGCCGGATAAGAAATCAATTAATGATAGTCTAGAGAAAACTGGTGCTCTATTCATTAGAGACACGGCATGTCGATATGTATGTATGTATTAAAGTACACCTTCACCTACACTTATATTTTTTTTTGTTATTTGATTTTAAGATACCTGCCTTTTCAATAATAATAAGCCGATATAGAAAATCTTTCACTTATGAAAAGCTTCACATTATCATAATATCCGAAATGACGGAGGAAATTAACGCATTAAATTTAATAGAACAATATTTATTTAAGTCGCATCAAATTGAACGCGGGTCATTTACACTGTACTTCATGTACGTCAGTTTATTTGTATTATTTATTTAATTGTAGAAAAATAAGTTAGTCCTAATTTTCATTGTGTTGAATCAATAGATGAATGTATTCTACCATACATTCTAACACAAAAATAAAACTTTGTTCCCTACACAAAAAATGACGTAGTCTATATTAGAACAAAGCTCTTTAAATCAATGTATTCAATTTAGCGCCTACCTTGCGTTATAATCAATTTATTTACTTACCAATAAATGGGCCGGCGTGGCGTCACGGCGGGACTCTGAGATTGTTGACATCATTTGATAAAATTGGCTTAATAAGTGTGTCGTGGGAGACGATCTAATAAGTGTTTAACGTCAGATTTATTTAAGGGTCATTGGAACAGTCACTTACCACGATGGTACGAAGGGTCATTGAAGTTGTTAATCAATCTGTATTTATTTATATGGAACTAGTTTTTCCTGCTCGCTACTTCATCTGCGTGGGATTTTGTAAGATTCCTGCAGGGTTGGCAGCGCACGAGTCATACCCCTCGTGTTGCAAGCGGCCATAGGCGGCGGTAACCGCTTACTATCAGGCGGACGACCGCATGCTTGTTTGCCACCTGTGTGGTATAATAAAATGTTTTAACTGGCCAATACAGTATTTATATAAAGACGTAACAAACATATAGTAACTTGATATGTATCTACTCCTTTCCGTCGAAATCGTAGCGCTACACTAAATTATAAGAGGTATATTTATTCAGAGTAACTTGATAGAGTTCAAAGTTCATGACCTCTTCGATAAAAAATGTTTTATCTCAACATATCCTACCTATATGCAAATTTGCAATTGTCGGACCACGATAATTTTTATGATGAAATGAAAATGTAATACTCTTTACAAACTATCCGAAAAATTAAGTGTTGGTTAAAACTTGTGTTTTAGAAGTGCTAAAGAGTTACGGAGGAAGTGATATCGGTAGTGCTGTGAACCTTCGAGTTTCATACGATTTTACAAATCAATAAATTAATGGTATATACCGGGTAGGCAATGAAGTGAAGTATCCACACTCCCACTTTACACCTGACAATATATCTCAGGCGTAAAGTTTAGGTGCCAATGAGTCAGATGTGTGAGATGTATCTGTGGAATCGCCAGTCCATTGTCCTTTTTCATGGACTATTATTCGAACGTGCTTGAGTTTCTTCTATCACAAATACAGTTTTCCCATGTCTAATCACGTAATAGCTTACGATAAAGAAAATCTCATTGGTATAATTGTGAGTCGATCTTTATGTTACGGGCGACCGACTACTCCATTTAGGTTTGAGTAGTTGGTATTTAAATATCTTTGTTAATGTTACATCATAAAAGATGCTGTGCTGCCCAAAGCCTGTAAAAGCGTCGAAGACTCTCAAACTCTACTTTTAAAACTCGTAACAGCAATAAATTCTCCGATTGTCCGTCCACACTTAAGCCGAACATCTGACACGTAGCGCTAACATATTACCATATTCTGTCGTCAAGACTCATACAGTTCCAAAGACGAAATACATATTTCTGGAAGAGGAAACATTCTTTCTTTACAAAAATTACAACGAATTTAGCCTAGTAGCTTAGTGGTTTAAGTGGTCATCTGCGAAATCATAATATCTAGAAATATTTTTTTTTTAACCTCGTGAATAACAATAATAATAGAACCAAAATCTAATAATTTAGAGAAATTAACAGTTATCGGAAAAGATTGGTACACATCATTTAAGAAATATGCATAAGCCTCAGGTATTTAGCGCATGCACAAATTACGGAAAAAATACCATATTGTTTGAAGCACAACTTTATAATAAACTGCCCAACGAAATAAAGGAGTGTGGCAGCTTAAATCTGTATAAAAAAAACTTAAGTAATATGTATCAGCATTGTTTTAACTAGTCTCTCCATATCACTATAGGTAAACACGCTAACCTCTGTATCTCATTTTAAATGAACTATTGTTCTTATGAGAAATAAATCCTCTAAACCTAACCTGAAAGCCATCTGTCACGTTGACACCTTAATATTTCTCCGGCGTTAAGAGAGTCGGGATAGGCAGAGGTGTAGCAACAATCTATCGGGGACGCTTTTTGATAAATACAACCCAGAATTTAATACAAGTAAACTCAATTTTCTTGCTAAATCTTATATTGTGAGCCGATCAGTTACTAACAGATTATGCATTAGGTGGTTACAATATATACATATTAGAACAAAGCTTATTTTATCATATGCAATATTTTTCCAGTTAGTCTAGGTTGCCATAAGCCAGGAGCGTAACTCGCTGTTCAGTCGACATTAGCTTTCATGTCTTGTCGTTCACACTCGGCGACGGATCATGTTGGACTAACTAAAATTGCAAAGAAATCCCTCCTCGTTCCAACAGACCCCGCTCTCCCCTAATTGCGGCTCGAGTGTCGATTTATTTGCGAATCATGACCTTTTGAACGAGGTTAATGACGTCATTATGATCTTTGTGTCCGCTTGGACGGTGTTTTAATTTTTTGTCGCTTTAATCGTGAGCACGGTGTCAATATTTAGATTTTGAGATTTTTGTTTAAGTTAGGGGAGTCATTACGTATACACCCTACGCTCTAGTTTTATTAAGTTGCGAAGTCAGCCTGCATTAGTTTGAAAGCAGCTATAATAATGTTACCTGCTCTATTGATAGCAACAGCACAGGCTACCTAATAGTGTGGCAACAGGTTTGAAAATGCCTTTAACAGTATATTCAGTGCATAAATGGCATTTAGACTATTAAACGTTGTTATATTCTTATTTTGAGCATTTAATCTCTTTTATAAATGTTATATCATCACGTCGAATCGCTTATGGGGTCGGCAGGGAGAGCAGAGCGTGACTTCTTTCTAGACTTACGTTCCAGCCTGATCGTGCTAGATCGTTTTGATCTAAGAACCTGAAACGTGGAACTTGAACTCTATCCCTGCCTGTACTTCCACACACTTTTGGGTGTGAGTTACTCAATCTTGCCAGGACGGCTGAATGGATGAAGTTTGGCACAGAACTAGATTATTAATAGAATTAGAACCTATAAATCTATAAAATGAAACTACGGGCAAAGCCAGTAATAAATAAAGCTTTACTTTTCAAGTTCAATATTGAATATTTTAGCAATTAAAAATGTTGTAATGGGAACAATCTTGGGATTGATCTGCTTTTATTGACGAAATCACAGCCCGATACATGTCAATGAATACTAACATATTTAAAGGTAAACAGTACAAAAATGGTAAAATTTAAGATTAAGCAGCGAAAGTATTAAGCTCGTTCACAAGCCAGCCAAATCAAGATCGTTATTGGGCGGGGCGACTCTTCTTGCTCTGACCAATCACAAACAAGATATTTACCTATTCTTACATAATCCCAAGAGCTTTTACATAACACCGCTAAAACTTCACTCCTCTGTTTTATGTATAGCCTGACTGCCAAATCATTCAATATGGGCCAGGTCTATTGTAAACACCATAACATCGATATCCATTTATATATAGAATAAGTATTTGCGCTGATTCCTTTTAGTAACACACCCTCTTTTCGCTGGAGATATATTTAGATCGGAACGTGACAGATGGAGAGTCCATTGCCGTTAGCACTATACATACGTCTTTGAATTACCTCTGAAACGTATGCTGTATTCATCTCGATGTTTACCTTTGCCTTAAAGCTCGTGGTGTGACTAATCACTGCACGTAAGTTAAAAAAACACAGCTCTGTCAGAATTTGAAATTGTAATCTTTGCGTTGCAGGCGAACCACTCGTTTAATATAATCGTGGTTCTATCTGTCTAATCAGTTAAACTTCTTTGCTGTGACAGTAATGGATGTCGAATAGTCTGATAAGCAGCATTCGCGGTAAGAAAAATCAGAGACTTGCTAGTATCAATTACCCCGTTTCGTATATTTTATCTATTTTCATAGTATAATATCTTCAGCATTCTTTATGATGTAATGCTGCGAGGCAGAGAAATATACAAAAAAAAATGTAATAACTATTAATATGTTCTAGATATTTTCTTAAGAAAACGACTTATGCGTCTTTCATACTGTGAATATACGTAACAGCTAGATTACACAAAATTAGCAACTCATTCCATGGGTAAGGAATACGTTTTTTTAATCGGCTATCTTAGAAAATAATTGAACTACCTTTTCTAGAGGTTAAAGTTGTTATCATACGTAAATGAATACAATAGGAAGAAATTGCTCCTCCTGAAAATAATTTATATGTATGTAAATGGGTAGGTTGTTTCGTCATTTCTTCTCTTGACAGTATTGTTTCTTGGAAACGGTGGTAACTTTAATTTTATATTTCTTATGTGACCTTCAATAAGTGTTCCCTTACGTTGAATAAAAGATTTTGATTTAATTTTATTGGTTGTTGTAATTAGTCGCCTGATCTTATTTAGGTGGTGACGGTTATAAGCCGTGGTGGCGGAGTGGTTCGAGTAGTTGCCTGCGACACAAAGATCGCAAGTTCTAATCCCAACTGTACCAATGAGTTCGTCTGAAGTTAAGTACAGTAATTAGTCGCACCACGAGCTTTACGGTGAAGGAAAACATCGAGAGGAAACCTGCATACGTCTGAGTAGCAATTCAAAGGCTATAGTATAGTATAGTATAGTTGTGCTTGAGTAACGGCGATGGACTCGCCATCTATCACGTTGGCACCTAAAATACATCTCTGGCGGAAAGTGGGTATATGGGTATTACCTATACCTCTACCTACCCCTTCGGGGACCCTTGTGGCAAGTACCAAGTATCTTGATACAAGTATGTTTATTTTATTTTCAGGCCATGTGCGCTGAGGACTTGTATTGGGAGGGAGAGGAAGACGCCAACGATTTCCTCCAAGTCAAGGAGGACGACACGGGCATTGGCCAGCACTTCAGACGTATACGAAGTCCAAACTTTTTTGACTTTTGGGGTGAGTAGGAACATATATTTGATCATTTTTCGGGTCTTGGAATAAAACATTATCCTTCGTTATGATCTCTTATCACCATCCCTAATTTTCTTCAGCCGTGCATACTTAAAACAGTAATCCTTACAAACTTCATAGGTTTATAACATTTCATAGGTTAGAGTCATGTTAGAAAGTCCTAGTCGGTTAACTTCTAGGTAAGTGTTACAAAGTTGAGCATATAAATGTTGCTAATGTGGTATTCTTATAGTGATTTTGAATATCGAATCACTGAATACCAAATTAGTTGAGAGCAGTGCCCGTTAGCTGTGATCTTAAAATGAGATCAGGTAATATGAAGATAATGACCCAGTTTTACAATTTTAATCGGGAGATGCTTTGTGCCCTACCTCCCTTAATAAGCTTCATGAACGAGTTATTAATAGCAGTTGAATGTAGTCACTTGGCATTTTAATAAAAAAACATATTTAATTTATAGCCTATAATTAATATGTATATTTATATGAAGCCGTGGTGGCCGAGTGGTTCGAGCAGTTGCCTGCGACGCAAAGGTCGCAAGTTCGAATCCCGACTGTACCAATGAGTTTTTCTGAACTTAA